>MU189033.1:3677-42528 GCA_016904865.1 Pissodes strobi | reverse complement strand
AAACAAATTTAATTTATTAGGAACTAAAAAAGGCATATTTATAACTAAAAATTAAAAAAATATATCAAAACATCTTTTTTCTGAAACGATCGTATACAAAGAAGAATTCTAATTACTTTCTGGAACTACAACACAACTGAGGCAACGAAATATGGCATGAGATAAGCAAATACATTTTTTGCACAATTCACAGAAATATTGTGTTTTGGAATCTTTAATACACATATGGCATCGTTTTCTAACATAGTAAACCAATCAAAGCTATGTAGTTTACAGAACGTTCCCTGGTGTAATTAATTATATTTAGTTTTATTTATATATTAATTTGTTGATATTTTCAAGAATTATATAAAATTATAAGAAAAATGTTTTCGGAAAAAATAAACTCCAACAATCAAGAAATATTTTAGCACTTTTTGCATGTTGTTTTACACTAGGTAGATGAATAACTATATTTAATTTACAAGTTCTTACCGATTTGTGTTGGTAATGCTTTTTCCAGATTGATCTATCATTTCTCGCTCGCTTTCAGAATCAGCCAGTCATTCCTCAGTATTGTCATCTTCACCCTCAGATTCTTCATCATCAAAACACCCATCTGCGTTAGTCTGCACCTCGTCCAATAACTGAAGTAAACGAGCAGCTTGTTCTTGTTCGTATGACATGTACGACATAACATGCTAAAATGTCTATTTTATACTAACTGTTTGCTTAATCAAGCGAAAAGAACCAATTCTGGAATCCCATTAGTCACGCTCCATCAGCCAATACAATCGAGCGCTAACACGATTAGCGAAAAGTGCGTCAAGTGCAAAAATTCTGTTTCGGTATTATGGATAAAACTCTGTTTTACTGCATTTTGCCGGTTCCAAACCCCAACATATCTTTTTTTTTTCATGTTCGACATACACACCAAAGGACAATCCTATACTGCTCAACGAGCGGTGCGTGTGCGGAGAAGATGTTGGAAGTAGGACTTGAAGCGCTGTAGGTTGTAGTTTTAAAAAAAGACGTTACTCGGAAGTCCATTTCAGTGCAAGGCACTCCTCCAGATAAAGGAGTTCCGTAACAGTGACATCCTAGGTGATCGCTACTGAATCGTATGTTGATGAGCAGCTTTCATCTGACGGGTGTTTCTGTTTGGTACAACGGAATCATAAGCGCCAGCTCGTTGGAACACCTTCCACAGTAGTATCGATAGTAAATACATAGGTCCGCCACTTATTTTCGATGTTCAAGGCTATCAACGTCTTTAGTTAATTCTGGGTCATTCACAAGACGGAGTGTATGGAGTCCAATATCATGAGGAAATGTGGACCGAGCTCCACACATGGGAACAGTATTTCAGATATGGTCTTATCTGGGCCTTGTAGAGCAGTAAGAGCTGATGAGGTGTATACAACTTTTTTGCTCTATAGAGTGTTCCTAGCTTTTGTGCTGCTATCTTAGCGATTCTGGTGACGCGATTATGCCAAGATATGTTGTTTTCTACGTGGATGCCCAGCAAGCTTATGGATGAGGCCAAAGTCAGTGTTGGTCCTGTCATTAACAAGTCAGGTCTTGCGTTTTTTGAGAAGACAGCTGCTTGAGTCTTTCCTGCTTTAAACTGGACATTGTTTTCCTCACCCACACTTCCACACTTTCCGTTTTTTGTATCTATGAAATGCTCTAAAAGAACGCCCAAAAATACAAAATGATTGCAAGAAAGTTAACTTTGCATTTTGCAACGCCATTAGTTAATAGCTTAATAATAGGTCCATATGCCTGGCTCACTGAGCGGTGTTAATATTTATAGGTGTTGGTCGTGGAGTTGGCAGGTGGGCGAAAGCACCTATAAATTTTCTATTATGATGCTTTTTACGCATTAAAATTAGGGTAGTAAAATAAAAAAAAATAACCTATTTTAGAATATTAGGAAACCTGAAAATAAATTATATAAACTCAACTCGACATTGACTTCATCATACCAAAATAAACATCAAAGATCATAATTAAGCTATGTATTTAAAAAATAAGTAGATTATAAGATATAACGTGCACAATGAAAAATTAATTAGGTCTCAAACCTAATTGAGGTTATAGTATCGCACCTAAAATAATAAACAGATTCTGCCTAATAAGAATCACCCAAATTATAATATTATCAAGCCTTAATCTTAAGTTCTAAATCATTAATAATGCCTATCCAAAATCTGAATTTGTAAAGTTTTGACTAAGTAACAGACAATCACAGAACACCCTAAATAAAGATTAATCCCCTAAATAAAAAAACAATTATAAATTAGATCCATGGGAGCGATCATATCAGTTGACAAATAAACAGTTAAAGGAAATATCAAACAAATTAACCTGTGAAGGAAATATATGGTCAATGAAAATCTACAGGTAACCGGCTTATGGACGAAAACCTAAAGTGATAGTGAGGTAAGACGATCTACTGCCATAAAGCTTACAGCAGTATAAGAAATAGAAAAAATATATATTAGATAATTACTATAGTGATAGCCTCACCAAGATAATAAGCATATAAGGTAGTCTATATCAGTCAGTCAAATAATGGTAAGCAACGGTGATAGATACAATAAAAGGTAAAAAACGACTAAAAGTCAATTAACGGTAAGATAAGCACTTATATGACCTACATTAAGGGTATAACATTTACGTAAATGTACGAAATACAAAAAAAAAATAATCAGATAATTACAGTGATATTTTCTAATCAAGATAATATCAAATACGGTAGTGAAGAAAATCGGTATTAGTTATTCAAATAACGCTAAGCAACAGTAATAGATGCAATAAAAGATAATAGTGAGTATTTAAGCAAACTAAAAATAACAGCAATTTTTTGGGTGGTGTTATTAGCGATAACGATTAGGGAGGCTTTCATAAAAGAAATTTCAAACCTTTTAACACGAAAATTCCTCTGCAAAATAACGGCAACGACAAATGTCTCAAATGACATTTGTGTATTTATGTAGTATGAATTATTTACAACACCATCCAGACTAACTCAAACTTAGGTTTCCATGCTATCCAGGTGGAAGAGGATGTTTGGGTTTGTTTTCGGAATTCAAATTTAACACTGGCATTTTAATCACCTCATATCCATCCCCGTACAATTTTTTATTATGTGTTATTTTGGCCTTTCTTTATTCCAAGAAGTTATAATGCCCTACAATGTAAAAACTATGTTTAAGTTTCTTAAAGTAACATAAATATTGCAAGTTAACTAATAAACATATAATTTCTAGACGTTTTTAAAATTGTCATCGAATATTAAATCAAATTTCGCCAAACTCAAACGAATATTGGTAACTTCTAAGCGTATTAGCAACATTGTAGTCTTTATTTTTGTAAGTTTTGTTTAACAATAACAAGCAATTTGCCATCGTATTAAAGAACTCCACCAACAAACTAACGCCCGTTTTTCCAGATTTTTTTCTGTCTTATCCAAAAAATGATTTACCCATCTTCTTAGAAAGTTGCTCGAGTGCACCCCGTCGCCTTCCACACAGAGTGTCGTAACTAACATCTTACAAATTTAACAGTAGAGCGAAAAAACGAAAATAGGTCTAATGTTTTCCGGAATTACCGAAATACGGTTCAATGTGAATTTTTGATTTTAATACACGGAAAAGTATGTTTTCAGGTAAATTAATTTTAAATGAAAGTTGTTGAAAAAATCTTTAATTTTCCAGATTTTCGGAAAAATTATCACTTACGACAGTTTGTGTGATTTTGTGTTTTGACTTCTTACAGATAGGACAGTTGGCAATAAAACACTTTCAATTAATAAGGTGATGCATTTTAACAAAATAGCATAAGTATAAACTAGAAAAGTTATAGTTATAATACTCTGTAAGAAGTAAGTAAAGAAAATAAAAACAACTTTGCAAACACAAACTAATTTTCGTGAGGCAGACTGTAATAAAAGTTTTTGAATTCAGGAAGCCTTATAACAGGAGTATCGCCTTTACATAATGAAGTAAGATCTTCGAAATTTTTCTTCGTTATCTTCGGTGGAGCACTGTTTAAATTGCCAACTGGCTATTTTTGAAAAATATTTTTTTTCCACCATTGTTTTCATAATATTGGTCCAATTAAATTTTTACCTTCATTACTGGTACGGACTGTTAAAATTCGTAATGATTGTGAGACACTTTTAAAATCCAAAAAGTCAGCCCAACCCATTGGGACGACTTTGCAAGGATTTTTTCGTCTAGCTAGTTTGAATATAGGGAAAAGTTGGGTGGGAATAAAAATGTCACCACCTTGTGAAAGAGCTGTACTTATTGCGCTATGCGCTGAATCCCCTTCGTTTTGTCCATGGTTGGTCTCGAAAAAACGTAGAGATATAGTTTCGATTTCTTTAAATTTCTGAACTGAATATAACATCATTGCAGCCATGATCGAGTTCTTATTATGGCCATAACATCCGTCCAAATATAGAATTACAGATTTTATACCTCGTGCTGAATAATACTCGAGACTCCTAAACACACAACTAGATATTTCTGAGGCCCTTTTCTTACTTATTGACCCATTCCAAGGAAGACATATACATTCTTTAGTCGCCATATTATAAAAAGTTAAATTAAAATGAGAACGGCGACTTTTATAACAAATTGCACTCTCTCGACTAATTGGCAAATAGATCACCTGTTGCAGATCGAAAACTGTACATAAAATAGATTTATCTTTGCATGCTTGAACTTTGGATTCTTCTTTTCGTTCTCTTACTTTGACTTTATCTAAAGTGTGTTTTTTATATCTCTTTTTTAGTTTTCCATTTGTTTTATCATCTCTTTGCTTATAAGTCATACACAAAGAACACATATCCTTTTTTGGGCGGAAAAACGAAAGGTTTTTTTTTCACGAAAATTCTCCGGTCGGTGGAAAAACTGGGCTTTGATCCTGATGTCTGGTCCATTTCTTATGGGAACATAGGGTACATTTTTGGAAGAGATAAATCATGGTGAAGGTACAATCTAGAAGTGGAATATCTACAGTAATGTGATTCAACCTTAGGAAACCTTTCAATATGTTCCGAAATTTTCTTTGTCATCTCAAGTTTTTGTCCTATTTCTGCTTAACGTCTATGCCTTCCGCCACGTCTATCTTTTTCAAGATTCCCGATTCATTAACTTTACCTAATGCAGTTCGACAAGTTCGATCTGATATATCGAACGTACTTAAAAACAGTTTCTTACAAACCAGCTTCCTTTTTCCTTCAACTGTCAGATAGTAACGTAAACTGTAACTTCTCGCCATTGCATCGATTTTTAAGCTTTTTGCTTGGACAGTTTTTTTTGTAACAGTGCTTTTATATTCTTTTCCCTAGCTTCGCAATATCTTCGCTTCACGATATACATTCGGGCGTTTTTCCTTTTTTGCCTCGAATTTTCTTTCTCACCACCTTCACTTGTGTAGTGTTCAGGTTTTTTCACAATGGAAGTGAACATGACGTTATCCAATAATTCCACGTCGTTCGCACCTTCATCTTCGGCAGTTAAGTGTTTCCAATTTCGTTTACGACAACAATGCTTCATATCTGATATGAAATGATTCCAGCATACAAGCTTTTCACAAATTTCGCAAGAGCTGAAAACTTCATCTCCACATTTACGCACTTCACATTGTCCGAAAGGTGGGTCAGCGTCGGAGTCATGCATTGGGGAAGGTGTAGACCTCGGTGCAGACCTCGGTGTAGACGATAAGATATCTTCATTTACGTCCGAGAGATTAGACATCCTGTTTTCCGCAACTTCTTCATCTGTTCTTGTCAACTTGAGATTACTTTTTGGAAAAACATTTCTTTGTTGAAGCACGCTAAGAGGAAGATGTTCATCAGAAGAGCTTTCCATGCTGAAGGAATGATGTTCGGTTGACCCTTCTTCGCTACTATCTTCCACGTCGGTTACTTCTCCAAAGTACCATTTACCTTTGAAACGCATTTTTTACTTTTGATCCTACCATAATTGTATTACCCATAACTAAACGTAGTTCATTTTTTCGGACGACATTCTCTGTGCCATCTTGCCACACAACTAGAGCATCCATAATGCAAGATTTAGATCTGAAAAGAGTAAGAACGATTCTTGAAGTAATTGAACAATATTTCAGATTTTTCGAAATTTCAAAAAACTGCAATAACAGAAAAATTTTGCGACAAAAAAAATGATTGTAAATTGCACAAAATACGTAATGAATAAAGAGCGCCTTTTATCATAATTTGCCTCAATAAAATCAGTCAGATTTATCTGGACGATTTTTCTTAACTATTCAAAAATTATTCAATACACTTCATTGTTTACAAGTAATCTGTTTAAAACTTGCGGTATCTCGTAAACATTAATTTAAGTGCCCACTTGATTCTAATACTATAGCTTATTGTTTTAAACAATCGTATTTTCAATAATAATTTATTATCAATAACACTTACCTCTTTGTGTATATTCACACCTAAATTATTAACAATTATTATTAACACAACTAAATTAAACTTTTAACTAGAACTAATAGCAAAAACCGCTACCGGCATAACACAACGTTTTATAGGTTATGTTTACAAGCATAAAACCACGTTCATGCTTCACTTACCTCGACGTTCACGAAAGCCACAACGAAAATATTTCGTACAAACTGACGTAACTACACATACGACTCTTTGTGTGATTTGATACTGCACTACTAAGCATTTCTTACAAAAGGTCGTAAGTAAAGTTACGTCGTTTAGTGTGATCGCAAAACCTAAATTTTGTTAGATACGCCATTTGTTTTGTTTGCTACAGCATAAGAGCCTTTGCTAATTCAGTTACGGCACTTTGTGGGAACGTGCGGTACATTGAAGTGAGCTCAGGGGCGGCGTAACTAAGTTTTTAAATTTTTGTTCCCCACAGAGGGAAGGCGACTGCCTGTTCCAAAAAAGGGCAAGAAAACCACGCCCTCAAACTATCGCCCAGTTGCCTTGGTTCCAATAATCTCCAAACAACAACTACTCAAGTACATCGAGACGAAGAGATCAACAGGAAATCAATTGGCCCATGTCACTCATATATGGTGTAGGGCAATTGAGAACTACGGAGAATCTCAAACGGTTGCGTTGAATGGTGTCGATAGAGTCTGGCATGACGGATTGCTCTATAAACAGCCGTCCTGCAGCTGCCTTCTTAGTTTCCTTAAGAACCGGTCTCTGCACGTTACAGTTGATGGACATATCTCGGACACGTCCACCATTAATGCGCGCGTACCTCAGGGCGCAATACTTTCACCAACTCTGTTTTTCAACTATATTAATAATAAAATAAAAAAAAACTTTTACCAACGACTGAAACTTATAACCGCAGACACGAGCAGATTATAATAATTAATCAAGATCTGAACTTGGGGCGACAGGAATTTGGTACAGTTTAATGCAGCAAAAAACCAAGCAGCTACGTTTATCAAGAAAGACAACGCGGCGGGCCCTGACATCATTATGGCAGGATCTGCAATTCCTTCATCCTCGTCAATCGGACTATTGGGCATCTTGGTCAACAGCAATGTGTTATTTTTGTGCCACAGAAGATCAAAAGTTTGATTCTGGTCTCTACATACATCACTGGTACGGTTGAGCGATATCAAAATTCATAAACAATTTTTGATGCCTTCAAATAATCAGCACTTTTTCTTACAACCGTTGGGTAAGAAGTAATTTGGGTTAGTTAAACTACTTCTACTACTACAAACTACCTCGGCAGCTCCTACAGTGAAAATCCATTTGAATCCATTTATAATTAAACCAATAATTGTCTTAAACTAAAATCCTGAAGGAAAACGTCTTCATGAACAGCCGTAAAAAGAGCAGCAACTAAAATTAATCTCTAGCATAAAAACTTTCCAAAATCGGCTATTACTTTTTTCATTACCCCTGTGGAAAGTATAATAAATATCAGCACTCCTACTCCCATATCTGAAGTTAGAAAATGTTATTTCTTTCAATTGAAATTGCCATTAATTGACTAATCGAAATATGAAAGATAACACGATTTGTATCATAAATAATAGCTATTATATTTTATCTTGACGGATTTATATATACTAAGCAATTGGTTGGACGATAGTTTTCGGCAAATATCACTATTAAGTAAAGTTTCATGAAGTATGCTCCAAGATATTAAATTTTTCTCTTAATTTTTCATAATGCCACTGGTGCTGATGCAGCTGCACTAATAATATACACCGACTTGGTTTTTTATTAAAAGGCCTGTATGTAATAATACATGTAATTTCGGACTCGGTAGCTACATGCAATTTACTCCAAGGTATTAAACATATTATATATTATGATATGAAAATACATGTAAGTAAGCTGAGCTTTTTTATTTCAATTCGCCATTATTTTTAAAGTATATAATCCACAGTCGTCAAGCAAAACCAGGTTGGCAATTCACCGCTGTGATGAACACTCTTGTACATACAGGAGCAGAATATGATAGGCCGTTAGGCTTTAGCTCTGGATATTAAACGGACAATTTAGTTTTTTTTTTTGTTAAGAAGCATCTTGAAATTACTTTAATTCAGTTATTAGTGGCCTATTAAATATCATATACTTCAATTATTACGTCATTGAAAATTAGGTAGTATCTGTAAATTACGAACGCTTGGAAAATGTCAGAAATGCTCTACTCTCAGTTACAAGTATACGAATAAAGTAGATGTTTTTGAGCTCCTAATTTTTTGAATTTAGGTTTTAGAGATGCGAAATGAAACAAAGCGGACTTAATTATTTGCGCTAAGGGGGTGTGTCGCCCGTTGTTTATAATGAAATGAAGCTATTATAACTTGGTTTCCTTACAGCGTCGGATTGTACTACCGGAACAATTTCCCGGTGGGCTCTCGTTTTGAGATCCCTGCCCCGGAGGCTTCTATATAGACCTTGTTAACCTAATTTAAAATAATATTAGTTTGGGTAAAAAGTACTAAAGTAGAAAATATTTTGTCTGTTGTTAATTTTAATTTGGGCCTCTTTTCCCATTTAAAACCTACTGAGGCGACACGTAATAAACTTAAAAACGTATTTGCCATCAAATCCTTGTCGCCCCCAGGCCCTCCTTCATTTTACAAACCATTAAGATTAAGATAAAATAGTTAAAATATCTGACATTTCACTGAAAACTAATCTTGAATCCCAAATCCCAATCCAGAAGTCAGAATATTATATTACATTAAGTAAGTGCATTATTTGATATTTACCAAGACAAAACGACAAAGGAAAACATGAGAATACTAAATATTAAATACAAATCTAATAACTTTCGGATCGGTGAAATGTTTTTAACTTTTTTGTAATTTCGTGTTTATGGTACATTTAAGATATTAGATATTCTTATATTTGTGAAAAGTTGGTTAACTTTCCCTATTAAATCAGTGGAGGAACTTTCAAGTTTGAAGGTAAGTAATCGTGCTCTTTAATCTTTTTTTTTCTTGTTAAACTTTGCACTTGTACAAGGTAGAAAAATATTTTTAAATGGCAGAGGCAAGACTGGGAGAGGCAAACTAATGTACATATTTGTATTTTATTTTCGGGGTTATTGATTAGATTGTGACCGCCCCGTTATATTTTTCATTTAATGTAATAGAAAAAAAATGTTAAATACAAAAATGTAGCTAAAGAGATGTAGTTTATTTTTTAATTATATTTGTTTATACCGCGTACGGAAGTGCGTCAGAGGACAAACATATTTTTTAACGAAATACTCTATTAAAAAGCAAGCTGAAACGGATCTGAGCACCGAGAATACGACAGCCAATGCCCATATAATTAATTTCACGCCAGTAAGCTTGGAAATGTGCGAAAAATACGTAATCAAATGGAAATAATGGAAAAAACATCTTAAAATCTGCGGATAAAAGGTAAACCAACGTATCCAATCCGTAAAGGAAGACTCTACAAGCACGCGGAACGTGCACATGCAAAACGGAAAAAATCACGCCACTCAAAAACAAAAACATAAAGTTAACAATATTGATACCGATAACGAATTAACGCAACCGGCGCCGGCGCCCAAGTCTACTATAAGTGAGGTTAACTTCGATGAGCTGGAAAAGAAAGGAAATGAAGGGTCAAGCGATGAGAATCAACGTGATAGAATCACACAAACAAATCCAAGTAAAGGCGTAGAATAGAAAACAGTAACCAGCAGGAGAAAACTTCAGGCGGAAAGAAATCCAATAGAACCGCTGAGGCTAAGGGGACGGGACCCAATAAGCCGTAGTCAAACCACAGACAAAAAAAGCAAAAGAAACATTAAGGTCGAGAAGGGGGAAGAGGAAACCGAATTCCAGTCTCTATCTCAAAAAGCGGGTAGAAAAATATGGCTGTTTCTTTCTAAACGCGCATAGGCAACGAAATCAGAGATAATAATAAAGGAATGCAAACCCAAAGTGCAAAAAAGCTCTAAAAAGTGCTTCATGGTTGGAATGAACCCAGCATTTCAAGAAAAGATATACGAAGATAGCTTCTGGCCACAGGGAGTCCATTTTGAAAGGTTTAACTTTGGCCTGGGGCATAATTTTTTAGTCCAGAATCCTTCAACGGAGACTGTAATAAGTTATGAGTGAGGTATGAGAAGTCATACTTTAGCCTTATGCATCTTAACGTCCAAAGTATCAATAATAAAGTATTGGAGCTGGAAGTCATGCTATCCGAAGTGGACCCGGACATCTTTTGTGTGACTGAACACTGGCTCCAAGAAGACTACATTAAAAAAACTATCACTGGGTAGATATAACCTTGTCAATTACTCAAGATCACAGTTTAGGGGTAAAGGAACAGCAAACTTTTTTCAGGAATGGAATGGATGCAAAGAACTACTCAAACTCAAGAATGGTACCAACTATTGAGAGAAATTTAGAATACTGTATAACAGAATAAATAGTGAACAATGAAGCTTATATTATAACATGTATCTATAGGTCCCCATCAGGGAATTTTAATCCGTTATTGTCAAGTCTCAATGAAATTTTAAATAGCGTATATCGTCCAAACAAGTATTTGTATATTGTGTGGAGATTTCAATGACAATTTTAACTCCGAATGTGATGACTCCTTTTCTCTGTTGCAGCTCGTAAGGGGTTATGGTATGAGGGGACATGTGAGCGGGAACACTAGGGTCGGCCCCACGGGAGGCCCTCAAATTGATAATATTTTCAGCAATATAAACCCAACTGATTTAAACTGTGTAGAGTAACAAATATTTCTGACCACTATGGGCAAATACTGGCCCTCAGCTCCATAATTGAGCCCTCAATATACACAAAGAGACGGTTTTACACTACAACAAATATTAATATTCTTGCAGCCTATCTGGCTAATGAAGACTGGCGGGACGTCTATAACTTATTGCGAATGGATAGTAAGTATGAAACCTTTTATAGCATATTCTACTACTATTTTTCACTGTGTTTTCCACTCTGTTCATCGAGAATAAAGACTGAGGGGAAACAGTGGGCAAATTTTGATATCAACAACTTCGGCAATGTCAAGGACCTTTATGTATCGTATAAAATGACTGGTAGTCATATTGCTTGTGAAGAATATAAATCTGAGCGGAAGAAATATAGAAAGTTTCTCTCAGACTATAAAACTACTTTAAATGAAAACAGAATCATAAACTCCTCTAACAAAACCAAAACAGCTTGGGAAATTTACAATAATTTGACAAATAAGAAAAAAGTAAATAGTAGTAAAATTGCAATAATGCAGAATGACTTATTAATCGATGGACCTCATGACGTAGCTAACATATTCAGCGAAAGGTTTAATTTACCATAGTAAACATAGTAACAATTATAATGTAGAAAATAATATAAGCCATGGGCCTACTATTTTCTTGAATCTGACAAATGAGAATGAAATAATTAATATAATCATGGGGCTCCCAAATAAGTTTTCCGTGGGTGCCTTTGAAATATCCAACGCAATCGCTCGAGACTCTCCGTAGATCTCAATTGCCCTACTCCATATATGAGTGACATAGGCCAATATATCTGCTGAGGATCTCTCTTTGCGAAAGCCGTATTGATTATTATCGCTGATTATTTTGTTGTTCTCGAGGTACTTGAGTAGTTGCTGATTGACTACACGTTCCATGACTTTGGAGATTATTGGAAGCAAGGCAATAGGGAACTTGAACATTTTTTTTTTATTTCTTTAATATATTTGCCTACCTATAGAGACAGCACACACCAAATATCAGCCCTTAAATCGCAATATTTAATTTGCAATAAAAAATTAAAGTTGTGACCGCAAGCTACTCATTTTAAACGACACGTGACGTCACACCGCTCGTTCGATCGGAAAGCAGTCATTGACATATTATCTTAAAATGTCAGTGAAGGCACTGTGGCATCGGCAGCCACAAGTATTAAAATATATACGTTTATTACTGCTTGTCGTTGAATTACCAGGATGTTTGTTATAATTCGTGATGATTTGTACTTTAATCTGTGCTTTAATATTAATAATAATAATGGAAGCTAAGACGTTTCCTGCTCTGCCGTCCGTCAGGCGCGACGACAAACGAGCTACTTGACGTCACAACCGTTACAAGAAAAATTTGAATTATGCAGTTTTTAATTGCTTATATTTATTATACGAAAATAAAAAAATAGTTTTTTTGTGAACTGTGGTTCTTTTAATAGTATTAAATTATGTTTGTGAGTAATATTTTTCAAATTTAATTTTTATGCAAGTTCCCCATTGGACGATAGTTTGAGGGCGTGGTTTTCTTGCCTTTTTTTGAAACAGGTTGCACTCGAGTGACTTTCCAAGAAGATGGGTAAATCCCTTTTCCGTAAGACAGAGAAAAAAGCCTGGAAAAAAAACGGGTGTTAGTTCGTTGGCGCAGTTCTTTAACACGATGGCCAGTATTCCGTCCGGGTTTGCGTATCTAGATTTTTAAGGATTTTACGAATATCACGGTGATGAAATTTGGCTTCTGCCATGGTAGTGTTGATGTTCGATATGGTGGGGAGAGTCTTGCCTTGGGGGACGTCTAGGGTAGAGTGCGAAGAAAACATTTTGGCGAGCATGTTGCTTTTTCCTTGGCTGTAGTCGCCGTGATGCCACGTTCGTCTGTCAAAGGTGGGAGAGACGTTTCTGTAAAGTTGCTACCGACCAAAAATTCCTGGAGCCACTGGGGCATTGCAAAAGTTTATTCCTGATCCTTTGATTGTGTTTGTCCTTAGTTTCGTCGATAACACGCTTGCATTCGTTTTTCGCTTCGACAAAATAATTGCGATTTTCAGCGGTCTGATTTTCTGGCAGTACTTGTAGGCTTGCTGTTTCCTACCAGCTCTTTCGCATCTTCTGTCGAACCAGGGCTTTCCTTTTGATGGGAACTTAATGAAATTTGGGATGTATGCTTCCATTCCTGAGGAGATTACTTGCGTGATCTTTTCGCAGCAGACTGACGGGTCGTCAGCGCCAAAGCAAACGTCGAGCTAAGGAAAATCTAGGTAGAACTCTCTTAGATCGTCCCAGTTTGCAGAATTGTAATGCCAGATTTTGCGAGGCAATGGTGGATCCTTCTGTACGAGTGGCAATTCACAAACCGTTGTAAGCGTTCCTACTCACAGCTTATCTTACATAGTCGGAGAACGAGCAGTCTCTAAGATGCACCCTCTATAACACTCGCGAACAACCACCTAAGAAAAATCGATTTTTATGTAAATCGACCTGGCGCATCCGATTTTGGAGTTCGCCAGGCAATCCAAAATTACGAAACTGGTCAAAATCGGCAATTTCTGAAAATTCTCAAATTTTATGTGATATTTTTAATTTTTGCATATCACCCTATATCTCCCTTACTATAAGTCCGATTAAATTAAAATTTTTAGGAGAGCCAATTTGGACATTTGTTATCATGAGTGACATGAGACAAACGCAAAAAAATTTACGTGTCACCTGTTTTATATTTTTTTTAAGTTGGTGGCACGAAATTTCTTAAAAATGCAGCAACAAATACTCCATCGAGAAAACTTTTTTGTTTTTAGAGATAGATGTATATAGTAAGCGACAAAGTTGCAGCCAAAGAACCGAAGAAACTTTTTTATTTCGGTGATATTTTTGATAACTAATTTAGTTTTCAAGAAAACGGTACTGCAATATAACACTTCGACCGCCTCGCCGCGTCGCTGCAGTGTGCTTGTACTGCCGCTTTATTTCTAACCTACCCGCTGCGCCGGCGCCGTGCCCCGCCCGCGCCGGTTTTTGTGGGAATAAAATAATTCTCTAGTTAAAATAATGGGTAGATGTGATTGAAAAACGGGGTGTTTAACGGCATTTGGACTGATATGGCCTTAGAAACCTACAACAAAGACGCTAAAAACGAACTATTTCAGGGAATTTCTATGGAAGAAGATACGATTCAAAAATATTTAAATGCACTGCCATTTATGTCTTCAATTTCGGATCAATTAGAGAATATGGTCGAACAAAGGAAACCTGAGTCTAAAGAAAAACATTATGATTCAAGAAGCACAATATTTTCTTTAAGAATACACGTTGACAAATTAGAAATTAAGAGAATAATAAAATAAAAAGTTAACCCCTTCCAACAGGATAGCACACCATTACTGAATATTTTTTCTGGTTATACGAGAGAGTCAAGAGCGGAAGAATTAGGCCTGGCTGCTTTATTGAAGGCTCACGAAAAAACTATGAGGAAATTGGCGCCTTAAAGCTTAACTTTTTCAAGGAGAAAGAAAAAGTGAAAGGTAGAAAGCTAGTAGATAAATTATATGAAAGTGATGCAAAAATTTTGCGAAATTTGCATTTTACGAGAGAGCTGGATGAAGACACGAAAATTAGGGTATTTTCTCATGAATAGACTGAATATCCACCATCTCTTTTCGAAGCTAATTCGGAAGGAAATTTTGTAATGAGGAAAGGCAGTAAAGCGGAGTTTTACAACGCTGTTTTAAAGGAAATAACTGATATGTCAACTGAACTAACGATGACGTGTTCCCAGCAAAGTTCAAAAATTATTGCACATTCTAGGAATAAGAAAAGTCTGCTGGCATATTTTGTTAAGAAATTCATAAATAATAATCATCACACTTTACTAGAAATTATAAAGGTATTAGTTATTAGCTGGCATGCCAGAAGAAAACAGCAAAACCATTATGTGCTCTAAATTTGATACTAATGTGGCCACGGATTTAGAATTTACAGAACATGAGGAAGCTGATATTAGAATATTTTCTATTATTGACCATTTTAAAAACAGGTATAAACGATTTTTAGTCCATGCTACAGATACAGACATTTTTGTAATATCAATGTACTACTCCTCTTATTATATTGACATAGAAATATGTAGTATCCAAAATAATAAGTTTGTACCATGCCATGTGATAATTCAATCACTAGCCAACACCTATCAGAACTATCAGAAGGATGCTAAAAACTTAGCTGGGATTTTATTAGCAGTATATTGCCTAAGAAGCAAAAGAAAAGCTTTAAAAATTGCAGTTTCTAATGAAGCATGTTTAGACCTCATTCACTGTGGATCTTCAAGTTATAATGGGTACGAAATATAAGAACCTGGTAGAACATTTCTAAAAATTTGTAGGGCCGTCTAAATTTTATGGGAAATATGAACGAATTACGAGCGCATATATTTCCAAATTGTAAAACTGACATTAGGTGAGTAACATTAATTTCTATATTTTGTCTCTGTCATTTTATTTTTTAAAAGTACCTAATAATGTTAAATTTGAAACCGCTCAGTGATAAAGTGCATTATTAACTATAATCGTTGGTATTTCATTTTAGAGATCTGCCTCCAACAGAAGATGCGTTTTCATTGCATGCGAAAAGAGCGTTTTTGCAATGCGCAATCTATAAAAGGGCTAGTAAAATTCAATCTGAAATTCCAAAACCGCAGATTTTGGCTACTATATGTAAAACAATGCTCTTGTACCAATGATCACACTAAAAGGAGCAAAGCCGAGCTTTTTAGAAATTACAGCCAACTGCAGGTGCGTTTTATTTACTTGCACAAATCAATGTAAATGTCTTAAAGCGAGTGTGCCTTGCAACATTAGTTGTTTATGCCCAGGGAAATGTGAAGCTCAATAGTAGCAGATAAGTAAAATGTAAACTACCATCACTCATTTTTACAAATGTGTTATCTATTTCTTAACTATTGTTGCTTTACTATACGAGTCGAAGTTAAATGTAGAAACAAAATGAATATGTTGAAAAACACTGGGCATAAATAACAAAATGAAGGATATTTTATATCTAATCTATTTAAATCACAAAAATCTAAATCGCCCTTATCAAAATTTAAAACCTTATTTTTTATATTTTTCTCCTTTTTTAAAATTTAAATTTACTGAATAAACTTCGAAATAAACCTTACGATTATTAAATAGGTTATTATTAATACAGTACAAATCTTGGCGCGCTCAAGCTACGCATGGCGTTACTGCCTGTGCAGTGCGTGACCGGCCGCGGTCGGAATCGTCTTTCCAATATTGTGGCACTGTTATGTAAAAAACCAAACCACTTATCAAAAGAATCACCGAAATAAAAAAGTTTCATCGGTTCTTTGGCTACAACTTTGTCGCTTACTATATACATCTATCTCTAAAAATAAAAAAGTTTTCTCGATCTAGTATTTGTTGCTGCATTTTTAACAATTTTCGTGTCACCAGCAACAAAAAAAATTAAAGCTAGTGTCACGTAATTTTTTTTTGGCATTTGTGTCTCGTCAGTCATGATAACAAATGTTCAAATTGGCTCTCTTCAAAATTTCAATTTAATCGGACTAAGAGTAAGGGAGATATAGGGTGATAAGCAAAAATAAAAAAATTTACATAAAATTTGAGATTTTTTGGAAATTGCCGATTTTCACCAGTTTCGCAATTCCGGATTGTCTGGCGAACTCAAAATTCGGATCCATCAGGTCGATTTACATAAAAATAGATTTTTTTTAGGTGGTTGTTCGCGAGTGTTATAGAGGGTCCTTAAAATGCATCATACGGATCCCTTGTTCTCAGACTAACATGGCCATCAAGATATTTGGTCTTCTCCCTCAGGAGATGCGGGACATCAATAAATTTAAAATTCTACTTAAGGATTTTCTCTTAAGAAAGTGTTATTACGATTTTAGTTTCAGAACTTAATGTTAGCTCCATATTTTAACATGTTTGATTGCATGTAATTGTGTTGGTGTATGTGTTATAACTGTTTGAGTTTTTGGGTCGGTGTATACTTCGCTTTTTTGCTGTATTAACTGTAACTTTGTGAATTTTAAGTCAGTGTATATTCCGCTTTACTATGTATGTTGATACAGTTTTGTTTTTCTCTTCTGGTCTGTTGACGTTGCTGTATCTCTTGGAGGATTCTGCTGATAATAAAGAAATTATTATAATATACTATTCTATAAAAATATCGTACGCCTAATCCGCTAAAACATTTGTTGTTGCTGATTAGGCTGATTCAAAATTTTCAGACGATCGGTCATTATTAACTCAAAAACAAAAGCAAGATAGCAAAAGCTCTTATAGGAATGATGAAAGTGGCGCTCGGTCAGTAACGATTCCGAAGATGAAAATAGAATCGACTTAAAAAAATATTTCCATTTAAATGATTCTAGTTCCGGCTGTTTTGTTTTCTGTTTAAGGGGGGAGTGATCAAACAAACCCCATTTTTACCCCTGCCAGACTAGGGACCGCCAAAGGAATGAGTCTGAGGCCGATGCTTCGAGTGGAAGCGGCCCTAGGTGGTAGATGCATAAGCCTACTCGCATCGTCCGGTGAAAGACCACCCCACCAGAATTGGGGAGCGCTAAGTGGTTTTCCCAAATCACGTTCCGCTTCCGCGCTGGTGATCCCGGGTTTCACAGTAGGAATATATGGACTTGATGGTGCTTCCAGGATCAAAATATTCCGGAGGTAAACTCCCCGGCCATTCGGATCTCCGGGCGCTGGGTAGCCCTGGGAGCCCTTCATTCCGCATTTCACAGACAGCAAAGATACCGAACCAATTTAGAATAGATTTCTGCAACATAAGAGGCCTAAATACAAACATAAATTCGGTACACCAACATCTACAAGCAAATAGACCACACATATTAGCCCTTACAGAAACACAAGTATGTTCTACAACAACAACAGTGAACTACCTCTATCCTGGTTACGACTTACATACCAGATTTAGATATAAGTTCGGAATATGCCTTTTTGTCCGAAGCGACCTTTCATGTCACCGCGAGGAAACACTCGAACCGAACAACCTTGACGTCATGTGGCTCAAGTTCACCGCCAAGGGATTAACCAAGTTTATATGTTGTCTCTATCGCCCTCCGAGCGATAGAGCCTACCAAAGCTTTCTCTCAACACTAGCTACCACCTTTGACTCAATACAGGTCGATCACCCCAGTTCAGAAATAATCGTTCTGGGAGACTTCAATGCCCACAACACCAACTGGCTCAAACATCACAACAAGACCGACAACGAAGGTAGAGAGGCTGAAGCATTTGCCATCAGCTGCGGGCTTACTCAACTTGTAGACGAACCAACTCGAATCTCAGAGAGGGGCGAATTCGCCGCCCTCCTGGATCTTTTTCTGACCACCAATCCTGACCAGTACAAGGTTACAGTTGGGCCGCCATTAGGTACCTCCGACCACAAACTTATTACAACGGTTTGTGAATTGCCACTCATACAGAAGGATCCACCATTGCCTCGCAAAATCTGGCATTACAATTCTGCAAACTGGGACGATCTGAGGCAGTTTTACCTAGATTTTCCTTGGCTCGACGTCTGCTTTGCCACTGACGACCCGTCAGACTGCTGCGAAGAGATCATGCAAGTAATCTCCTCAGGAATGGAAGCATACATCCCAAATTCCATCAAGTTACCATCAAAAGGAAAGCCCTGGTTCGACAAAAGATGCGAAAGAGCTGTAGGAAGGAAACAGCAAGCCTATAAGTACTGGCAGCAAAATCAGACCGCTGAAAATCGCAATTATTTTATCGAAGCGAGAAACGAGTGCAAGCGTGTGATCGACGAAATTAAGGACAAACACAATCAAAGGATCAGGAATAAACTTTTGCAATGCCCCAGTGGCTACAGCCAAGGAAAAAGCAAACATGCTCGCCAGAATGTTTTCATCGCACTCTATCTTAGACGTGCCCCAAAGCAAGACTCTTCCCACTATACCGAACATCAACACCACCATGGCAGAAGTCAAGTTTTCTCATCGTGATATTCGCAAAATCCTTAAAGAACTAGATACGCAAAAGGCATCAGGACCGGACGGAATACCTGCCATCGTGCTAAAGAACTGCGCCAACGAACTAACACCTGTTTTTTCCAGGCTTTTTTCTCTTTCTTACAGAAAAGGGATTTACCCATCCTCTTGGAAAGTCGCTCGAGTACAACCTGTTCCAAAAAAAGGCAAGAAAACCACGCCCTCAAACTATCGCCCGATTGCCTTGCTTCCAATAATCTCCAAAGTCATGGAACGTGTAGTCAACCAGCAACTACTCAAGTACCTCGAGAGCAACAGAATAATCAGCGATAATCAATACGGCTTTCGCAAAGAGAGATCGACAGGAGATATATTGGCCTATGTCACTCATATATGGAGTAGGTCAATTGAAAACTACGGAGAGCCTCGAGCGATTGCGTTGGATATTTCAAAGGCATTCGACAGAGTTTGGCATGACGGACTGCTCAACAAACTGCCGTCCTTGGGACTGCCCGCCTCTCTCTGCAGCTGGCTGGCCAGTTTCCTTAAGAACCGATCCCTACATGTTGCAGTCGATGGACACATCTCGGATACATTCACCATCAACGCGGGCGTGCCCCAGGGCGCAATACTTTCACCAACTCTGTTCCTCATCTATATTAATGACCTGCTGATCGAAACGAATAATCCTGTTTACAGTTTTGCAGATGACAGTACCCTTGTCTCCCACTTTAGATCAGAAAAACCCTTACCAGCGACTGAGACTCATCACCGCAGACAGGAGCAGATTACAGCAATGAATCAAGACCTGGAGAAAGTTCAAACTTGGGGCGACCGAAATTTGGTCCAGTTCAATGCAGCAAAGACCCAAGCAGCAACGTTTACTAAGAGGGCCAATACAGCGGGCCCTGACATCATTATGGCAGGATCGACCATTCCTTCATCCTCGTCAATCGGGCTGCTGGGTGTCTCGGTCAACAGCAATATGTCATGGCATGACCATGTTGCTAACATCGCAAAATCAGCCTCCCAGAAGCTTGGTGTGCTATTTCGCAACAAAAAACTCTATACACCGCAGCAGTTGTACAAAGCGCAAATAAGACCGTGCTTAGAATATTGCTCACATATCTGGGGTGCCGCACCAAAGCATACCCTAAAGCTGCTGGATTCCATTCAGAAGAGGGCTGTGCGTCTCGTCGGCGATCCGGAGTTGACCCGGAATCTGGATAGTCTGGAACATCGCAGACATGTGGCCGAGATGTCTCAGTTTTACAGATACTTTCACGGCAGATGTTCCCAGGATTTGGCCCACATAATCCCGCCCCTGGCAACTCCTGTCAGGCAGTCCCGACAGACGGCAGTAGCGCACCAGTTCGTCGTACAACTAGATACACCTAGAACATCGCTTTACCAGAACTCCTTTGGCTGGCGCACTGCATCACTGTGGAACTCACTTCCAGGACATCTGTTTCCCACTAATTACAACCTACAAATATTCAAGAACCGTGTCAATCAACATCTTCGCACACACACCGCTCGTCGAGCGCCATAGGATCTACCTTTAGTGTGTGTGCCACTGCCATAAAAAAAAAAAAAAAACAAATATAGAAAAATATAATTTTCACTTTGCGGCGTACTCTAATTGGTATGTCGGTTATAAAAATCTATTGACTCTTTTCTGCATTCAAGTGTGCTGCGAAATGGTTTTCAGTAAGTTCAAAATAATATTAAATAGAACGACAGCTATTAGGGCAGGAGAGGCTGGTATCATTCCTCGTTATGAGCGTTGAATGGAACTTACTGGAAAATTAAGTTTGTGTTTTCAACGTATTTTTTTTTAATTTAAAATTTTCTAATGTTAAAGTTTTTTTGTTCAGTAAGTTTGTTAATGTTATTATTTGTAACACTGATATTTTATAGCAGAATTTTTATGTTAATTGTCGTGCGCCTCGTAATTTGGGTTATTTTTTTTTATTTGCAAGATCCCAAAAATTATTTTTGTGCTACCATGTCTTATTTTTTTTACTAGTATTAGTTAACACAAAATTTATGAAATTCCATCTGCGGCGTCCGGCACGGGTACCCTCCACTACTAAAACTTTCCACATCTTTGGGACCTCTATGTCCATGTACATATTTTTATCGGTGATCCCTTGCGGACCCTGCTTCGTTAAAAAGAATAATTTTATTATTTCTAAGATCCTCATTTTATGTTCTTATTTTTCAACACTAAAATTTATTTTGCACTAGGCGGCATGATAAATAAACTGACATGTTTAAGTGTCGTAATGAAATCTTGAAATGAGAGTTCGAAGAACTTCCGGTTCGACTTCGGTGGTGTTCACATTGCTTAGTAAGTACAAGGGGATCGTATTAGAAATCCAAGCTGTAAAACAAGAATGTGGTTAGCTTTTGAGAATGAACCCCAAGTTGTTACATCAAATTCCTATGAAAGATTATGACAAAAAAGTTTTAGAATGGATAATAAATTATCCATTTATATCACTATATCTTTCTCTCCTGTACTTTTGAATACCACATCAGTACAAATTTAAAATGAATCTAAAACTATACAAAAATAGAATTTAAAGCCAGCCTATCTACAAACCTTGATTTGTCCAAAATTCCAATTTTATACTCATTAATCCATTTTATATCTGATAACAAACCAAATACCATTTTTTTAAATAGGGGTTATTGTATTGGTGGTACCGCTTCCACTGTCGGAAGTTATATAGTTGAATAAATAAATAAAGGACGTTAAGTGATAAATTAAAAAATATATATATTCAAGACAATGAAGTGACCTATAAAGTAATTATATCCATTTGTAATGACATGATTTTTGTTTATCTGTGTTTAGTAAGTAGGTATATTTCAAACAGCGGTGACAACAAATTTTTAGGAAAAATTGGTCTCTGATCATTGCTTAGTTTTCATAAATAAACATCATTTATATTTTTACCTGAAATATCCGTCACTGTCAATCAATAACATAAATTTGTCTGCTTGTCAAACTTATTTTTTCAAGTTTAAAAAATTGCGGCAATAATATAATGAATAGACGCAGCTAATAATTTTAAATATATTAGCTTTTTTTAATTTGGAAAGGGGAAAATTAAGAAACGGAATCACACTCCAAGTTGAAAATATAATACAATGAGCAGCAGATGCAATAAAATTGAGTCTCATAACAAATGCATTTATTAATGAGAACGGGATAAAATCAGACGTATAGTATGTCTGCAAAGTAAAAGACAGTTAAAAAAGCAAGTTATTTAAAAAATTTAATTCGGGGAACAAATTATTATATATACTACAGAAAAGAATATGTGATATTGGCAACAATAGGGTAAAAGTTCAGGGAACTGGAATTTCCAATCGACTCCCTAAAGAGATGTATAAAAAGTATAGGCCCTAAGTGGAAGAAATCAATCAACAGAACGTATTTAATGTACATTAAAAATAAATAACTAGATCCAGAAGGCTTTACCCTAATTTTCATAGAAGAGACCTGAATCTTTAGCAATTGATCATTTCGCAACAGCCTGCAAGATGATACCAAACACCCGGATGCAAAAAACAGTGAAAGTAAAAATTAGCTTAATATATTTTGTTTATAGCTGATAGCTGCGCTTTATTAATTTTCATAATTCCGTCAGTTTTATACCCCTCACAAATTACAGCTTAAAAGTAAAACCAAAGTTTACAGAATTAACCCCCCGCCTAGCCTGCCCGTTAGACTGGTGCCAGTCTACAGTGGACAGCTAGGTAATTTAAGTTTATTTTAAATTTGTTTACGGATCGGCGTATAGGGTGAGATTTCAAAAATAGCGGTTTGTTTTTGGTGGATTTCTGAGTAAAATGTCTAGTCGAAAATCGAGATATTTGTTCAGTAGTTGATTGTGAAAGACGAATGGCAGACAATATGTCGCTCTTTAGGTGCCCAACAGGGTAGGTATGTATTAGTTTATTATAAGCTTTTATTTAACTTCACTTGTATGTTTAGGTCAAATCTTACAAGTTAAATTTGTCCTACTTCCCATCAATGTTCAATATTGATATCGATTTATAGTGAATAGAATAGAGTATGTAATAAAAAAAAACTTGCAGGTGTCGAGCCTGGAAAAGTGCCTTAGATTTTATGGGATCCCAGAAATATGCGAATGATACACCAATGTAATGTCATAGCCGTATTAGAATATATGGTTTGCGTTTTAATGAAAACAGTTTTGCAAATTCTTCTAGGAGCTGTATACATTCATATGCTGTTCCACCAACCGTGTTACCAACTAAAAAAGGTAACTTTTAATCAGATTTTGTGCATTTGGAAAATTATGTAAAATGGGTGCAAACATGGGTTTATCTAAAAGTCTATTACTTTAAATTTTGTGTTAATTAGTTATTGTGGTAAAATTAACGAAATATAGAAATTGCTAAAATGTAGACAATTAGTTTTGCAAAACTATAATGTAGTTCATCTCCAAAATAAATTAAAATAAAGAATTTTGCACGGGATATTAAATTTAATTCTTGAAGTAAAAAATAATATATTTTACAAATTTTATTTAAATATGCAATCGTATTTACCGTATTTTTTTTTAAATATGCTGAATAAGGCCTTTACCTTTTCATCTTTTTTTGTGACTTCACAAAATATATTTTTCAAAATTTTAATGAAAACATATTTCATTATTTAAATTCCTCCATTTATTACTTACCAAGCGGGAAATTTTACTCTAGGTTCCCAATAGCGTTTTGACCAAAGTAAATCGCGTCAAACTCGGCTCTTATTGCCTCAATACCCCCTATATTTTTTTACCGTCGCGTTGCGTCCTCGGGTCGCCTTTGATATGACGATTTCATTGAATTGGCGCTTAGTGCACCAACTCATATTTTTAATTCTGTAAACTTTGGTAATACCACCAAAAAAAACTAGCCCTTTATAGTCTCTTCTGCGCTGCTCTCAAAAATTGGCAGGGAGGCAATATGAGCTTATGTAGGAATGCAATATATTAATTTAGCGAATTTTTAAGTTAAAAAAAATATAATATAAGGCTCATATTTCTGCACTGTGAATAACTGGGCGCTTTTAAAGAATCGTATCTACCAAAAATCCACCTGACCCCCACTTTTTTTACAAAACATATATACTGCGATTTGAGAGAATTTGACTTACAATATTTTCAATGCATTTAGGGTGTGATATTTTATTTAATACAATTAATATTTTGGTAAAATAGTTTTGAATGTTTTAGGGCATTTTTACAAATTGTTAATGTTTAAGAGAATATAGGTTAAAATTAATCCCATTTTTTCTTGTCATCGATATATTGTGGTCTACGCTGAAACAAAAGATGAGGTCAATAATGACGTTAACTTAATATTCAAAGATGGGTTAAAGACAAGAAATTATCAAGACAACATGAACAACTGTTAACTCATCTGGTACTCAATCTTCTTTCAAAGTCTTTAGTAGCTATAGATAATGCAAGTTACTATTCTAGTCCATCAATTCCGAAAAAAATCTTGAACCAACCAGAGGCGAATCGAGTGTTTAAAAAAAAGAAATATTAACTTAGAAATTAAAAAAGAAATAGCCATGAAAGATCAAATATTGACGGACCATTACACATAACAACTACCCCAGCGAACACAAGTTCTTCCTTGATGAATATGTTAAACCTTTAGGACTGACATTTTTGACATTGCCACCACACTAGTCCACTAAATACGTTCTGTTGATTGATTTCTGCCACTTAAAGCCTATACTTCTTATTACGAATTACTTTTTTAAATAATTTGCTTTTTTGACTGTCTTTTGTTTCGCAGATATATTAAACGTCTGATTTTATCCCATTCTGCTTAGTATATGCAATTGTTATGGGACTCAATTTTATTGCATCTGCTGCTCATTCTCAACTTGAAAGGTGTGATTCCGTTTCAAACTTTTCCCTTTTCCAAATGAAAAAAAGGTAATATATTTAAAATTATTAGCTGTTTCTATTAATTATATTATATATTTAAGGAATTACCTTCTCTCTAGTCTTCCCATAACTGGAAATCCGCATCATTATTACTAATATTTCAAATAACATGAAAATCCTATTCCATGAGTTTTGGACCCAGGATGCCATATATTTTTATGCTTAGAACCTTCAAGCATTGTTTCAAATGGATGTCATATTTGCAAAATTAATTTCAGTATTTATTTTTCACTTTACTTTGCTATTTTGTTATAAATGTGCTATGTTATACGTTTAGATATTATACTGAGATCTAGCTTACAATATCAATAGCTTCTAATACATAACAGAAACTGACGTATTTTGCTTTATTTGTAAGATATTAACATTATATTGTTAGTCCGTAGCGCCAACATGTCTTTTAAAAATGATGAGCGCAAGTTTTGCAGGACTAAATTCGTTGTTCCTGGTCTTTAGGTGGATCTTTTAACTAAATAAGCGGCACAACACAGTTTTATTCACAATGTTTACCTTCGATGCACGTTTCGATAACAATGTTACCATTATCAGGAAATGATTAAGGTTAAATTTATAATTTCCCTCCTGCTATTTATACTAACTATTTGCTTAATTAAGCGAAACCCAGGCGAACCAATCCTGGGAACTCTTTTAGTTACGAGGAGTATAAGTTTAGCTTCAATCACCTCCTGTTGATGCTAAAAGATTAGCGAAACACGTGTTTTTCGGTCTTGTAGATAAGACAATGTTGTATTGCATTTTATCCGGGGTTCCAAGCCCCAACTTAGAGTAAATTAGCAAATGATATCAGGCATTCTTCACAAGTGAAAAAAAACTGAATAATTTAATAATATATGTGCGAATATTTCACTCATGCACAAGTTTTCAAAAAATTACAGGGGAAATGCCGCGTTGTGTGGGCAATGTGCTATTTTCACTTTTCTAACCAATAATTAAATTTTGTGTTTATTTCAATTCTTAAATAAAAAATATGAATTTTTGTAATTTTATTACATAAATTGCAACAATAAACGCCAATTTGTTAAGTTGATATGTAATTATTTGATTTTCAATTAATAAAGTTTATGCTTTTGATTCGCGAAATATTCTCTCTAAATCTCGTTCGTGCTTTATAGATAATTTTTTTACTAGTGGGTATCCTTCGGACTTGTGAAATTATAACAAAACACCTATTCGTGAAATATTATCGGTAGTTTTTAAGTACTCGTGGTGTTGCACCAGAAAACAATTGCATTGTATGTATCTATGGTAATTCCATTGTAAACTTACGATGATAGCGACCATTTATAAATAACGTCAAAGTAAAGTCAAAATATATTATTAAAAATGTCTCGTGTCGGATTAAAAAAATCGTATTTTTGCGTCTCTTTATTTTGTTTACAGTTACATGTACATTTTTGTATTAAAAAAAGAATAAAAATGTATTTTTTTAAAACCACGTTCTTATTTGGAAAATATTCCCCCGAATTTCACTCCAGCTTCAAAATCTGAGAGTCATTTTCATATTTTGGAAAAAGAGCCCTATGTCCTTCCAAAATATGAAATTTACCGAATGCAGTGTTAAGACAACAGGCTGTCATGCAAAATTATCGGTAATTTTTATGCACTTGTGCAATTACTTCAGATAGTTTTTCTGTCAAACGCACAACCATCTATACGCATTTTAAGTAATTATTAATTATTGTTACTTTTATCTGTTTATCTTTACAAAGCAAAAATGCTATTAATATTTTTGTTCTGTCTTTTTTTACTTCGTATAATATACAAGTATAAAAAAGACGATTTTTATTTCTTAAAAATATATTCCCATTTTAAATAACTTGCGTTACAATATTTAAATGTTGTGGAGGTGGTTCTCCTTTTTTAATGGTGAATAACAGGGACTATGTTTAATAACATAAATACTTAGACACAATTTTGTTAAATTTAGCCTTTCAAATAAGAGAATATGATCCATCAACTCACTAATTTTTCTGAATAATATTTCTTGAGATTATTGAACACAGGGTTCTTGAAGCAAGTTAGATAAATGTCACACATTTCGATAATATTTCCTCAGGTCATCGATTTCGTCGTACAAAATACACAGATTTTCTATCGCTTGTCTTCCGATATGATTACATCGTAGTTTCTGAATCACCATACCCATAGATACGTTTTTAAGCTCAACAGAGCCTGCTCTCGTACTTCGATGCTTACTCATTCTGTTTTTCGTATCCATCGAATACATTCAAAAATCGTGCTGTGTTTTTGTGTTTGTGAAACTAAATGTCGAAAAGAAGGGAAAATATATTGTCTAGTTCCTCAAGTAAGTGTTACTAAATTGTCTATATAGGACTAGGCCGATGGCCTAATATTTACGAACAATAAATGGTCGTTGATAACTTGTTTTGGGGTTTGTTTATGCTTGTTTTGGTTAAATAATTTTCTATATAGTAGACGAGGGCCAAATATCTACGTACAATGATATAATGTATAGTTGAGAAGTTGTATTGAGGTTTGTTTACGTTAAGCTCACTAATTACAACTAGGCTATTTGAAATAATTAGAATAATTAAAAAAACCTTGCATAAAAGCCGAGGGCTTATTAAATTCATATTCATGGAGGTTTTCAGTAAGGCACAATACGTTGACCTAACCGAGAGAAATAGAGAAAAAGGTACATAGGCCGAGGGCCTTGTAATTTGCGTACGAATAGTACTCGATCAAAAAATTCTTCTTGCCGAGGGCATAGAAAAAGAATACGTCCAGGCCGAGAGCTTCGCAATACAAAAAATTCTTATTATTATTCTTATTATAAATTATTAATTGATTAAGCCCAGGGTCGAGGACCTAACTATTCGACTTCTCCACTAAAAGTTGGCTATTGACTTACAAAGAAGTGATCGTTTATTATGCCAACTCCAAACTTGTCCCCGCCAAATGATAATCAGGTACACTTTCTGGGTATAATATTTCCCCTATTTATGCACCAATAATCAATTCCAGTAGGGACAAACAACAGTATATATTTTTAATATGGTCGTGGACCTATTTCATTAAAATTGCAATCATGGACTGACTCCTTATTGTCTGCAAAATAGCTGTATATTTTACAGGGTGTTAGTTCTTTTGACTAAAATATCACCCGCAGACTCTTGTTTGCAAAATAGCTGTATACTTTACAGACTGTTAACTGTTTTGACTAAAATATCACCCGCAGACTATTGTCTGCAAAATAGCCGCATAAAGTTAAGGCAAAACATATCTGGCATATTTGGCAACTTTAAATTGCATATATAGACAGTCTATAAAAATATTCGGCATGAAAGATAATAATTTGCAGCAGCTCTGAACTCAAGGATTGAAATTATGGGAAATTTACCTTTAAAGTTAGAAGTTTTAGAGTTGCCATGAAAAGTGGTATACCAAATGTTTTATTTAATTGCATAAAGATCAGGTAATACATATAGAGGAATAGATCCACATAAAATAAATTTGTTGCTTTAAAAAGGCGTTATTTTTGTAGAACTATTTTTATCGTCATTAAAAAAGCATGTTACAAGAAACAATTTGATAAGCGCCATTATAGGATTTCCTCCGGGACTAAAACTGACAGGGACTAATTCCAATGTGATAACTTACTTGTTATTTTGTTAATTTCATATGACGTAATTTTTTTAAATTCCATACATGCTTTCTTTGTGCTTTCAGTGAGTGCCATGCAGGACATATTAAAGGATGAATGTGACAAATATTGCATCCACATTTACTTCCGTTGACATAAAATGGATCTTTAACTCCTTTTTTAATCTATGATAATAAGAGTTCTAATTAACCTTAATAAAATAACCCCTTGCAAGAGATTAGCTATTCGGTTTACAAATCAAATTTTACGTCATTTTAATTTTAATATTTCATGGGTACCATGAGCAAGAATAAAATATTTTGTAATCGGCCAAAAATAAAAGTTAAAATTGATATAAAGATAAACCAGTTTGAAAACTTTCCTTTTAAAAACTCTCTCGTTTCTTTTCCAGCCATGAAGCTGTGATGTTGCGAAACAAACAAGGAGGTCGACAACGACAGAAAGATAAAATACGTTTCCCGGGTAACCAAGCGTTAAGGAAAATAAGTGGAGGGATAGATAGCAGAAAGTATGAAATGGCATCAGCGCTGTTAAAGAATGGGGTGCCAGCTATGTGAAATAGGGTAAAGGAGGAGAAAAACGTCAAGGGCGTGATAAATGGTGGCCCGATCCATGATTCCCGATTTTGGGAACGTTTGTTTCTGCGCTTTTGCAGACTTGCCTTATATATTTTTCGATTAGGGAAATAAATTTCGAATGTTATCAAAGTTGAAGTTTAAAAAATATTTTTCTGCTTATTTGAGAAGACTAAAATATATGACCGATTAGTGCATTAATTATTAGTCTGACTGACTGAAAGAAATATATTTTCAAATAGCTTCAGCTTTTTTCCGTGATAGCTAATTTTATTAATTTAGTGCGCAGATTTTTGTTACTAAAAATTATGGCACATTATCCGCCGAAAAATCGTTCGATAACTATTAACTTCAACATGCAACTGCATAAAGCCTTTTTTAAAGGACGCCTATTGGGAGCAAAAAAATGATTTTTCTCAACAGTATCTACCGGAAGATGAAAATACTTAGCATATGTTGCATTTAGCGATGTACGATGATATTACGGGGTATCTCACTTACGAGTAAAGATAGAGAGTTGCGGTTTTCGCAATACTGTGCTACTTTTTTGTGAAAAGAATGATGGAATAAACAAAATTTTCATAGCCCGCTTCGTTTCTGAGATACAGGGCGAAATTGAAAATAATGCATTTTGGGACCCCCCTCGTATCGCCGTTATCCTTTAACATATCGCAAAGCTAAAAAATTGCTCTTATACAGTTTTTGACGTAGAACCCAGTGGCGTAGTCAGATTTTTGCTGCGAGCTGTCAATTTTTAGCTATAAATCAAACTTGTGTTTTTTTAAATGGAACACCCTGTATATTTTTCTTTCGTTTGATTGGAAATGTTATAAGCTTTATAAAAATATATAATACATAACATGTATTTTAAATAATAAGCCTAAAATTCATAATTTCACAAAATGTGTCTCGATACGACACTCTTGAATTTTTTTTTATGTAACACCCTGTATATTTTTCTTTCGTTTGAATGGAAATTTTATAAGCTTTATAAAAATATATAATAAATGATATGTATTTAAAATAATAAGCCTAAAATCCATAATTTCACAAAATGTGTCTCTATACGACGCTCTTGATGAGTATAGTATAAGCATTGTCTTTTAAACAACGGCATAAGGATTAGCAGGCAGAGACTATTAAGAACAATGGAATGGTAATTTTTTAATGGCAAGACCTTTCAGTGGCAAAATTTATATTTCCTGTGTAATATTGTATTTTTTACGATGGCTCAAAATGAAAATTATCAATATTTTGAAAAATATGACATGTTAGTCTGCTTTATACAGAGCAATGAAAACTTCCGTGAAGCTTCTCAGCTATATTCCAATAAGTTTGTTTGAATATTTATTTACCTTTTGACTTATTTGAGTTTATTCTTTAAGTAACATTTTAATTTATGGATATTCCGAAAGAAGGCATCCTGATCTTTTAATGTTTTCCGGAATAAAGAAAAATATTGGTAGAACAAGGAACGTTGCCTCCCCTTACGGCGATTTTCCTTATTATACGTTTTTGGTAGGGGCCGGATAAACGTTCCATGTTCTCTTTATTCCGGAAAACATTAAATGACCAGGTTGTCTTCTTTCACAATATCCATAAATTAAAATTATACTTAAATAGAAAATAAACCCAAAAAAGTCAAAAGGTAAATAAATATTCAAACAAACATATTGAATAACAGTTGAGAAGCTTCGCGGGAGTTTTCATTGCTCTGTATAAAGCAGACTAACATGTCATATTTTTCAAAATATTTATAATTTTCGTTTTCAACCATCCTAAAAAATACAGTATTACACAGAAAATATAAATTTTGCCACTAACAGATCTTGCCAATAAAAAAATGATCATTTCATTGCTCTGATAATCTCTGCCTACTAATACTTATAACGTTGTTTAAAAGATAATGCTTATACTATACTCATCAAGAGTGTCGTATAGAGATACATTTTGTGAAATTATGAATTTTAGGCTTATTATTTAAAATACATATCATGTATTATATATTTTTGAAAAGCTTATAAAATTTCCATTGAAACGAAAGAAAAATATACAGGGTGTTCCATTTAAAAAAACATAAGTTTGATTTATAGCTAAAAATTGACAGCTCACAGCAAAAATCTGACTGCGCCACTGGGTTCTACGTAAAAAAGTATATAAGAGCAAGTTTTTAGCTTTGCGATATGTTAAAGGATAACGGAGATACGAGGGGGGTCCCAAAATGCATTATTTTCAATTTCGCCCTGTATCTCAGAAACGAAGCGGGCTATGAAAATTTTGTTTATTCCATCATTCTTTTCACAAAAAAGTAGCACAGTATTGCGAAAACCGCAACTCTCTATCTTTACTCGTAAGTGAGATACCTCGTAATATCATCGAAAATGGGACACCCTGTACTTGAACAATGCTCACTCAATAACAAGGCCTTAGTGCTTCTGGTGTGAAGTCGTATATGTAGGCCGTGCAATTTTAATCATATTATAAGGGGATACATACGCAAATATTTATTAAAACTATCAATAGTTAACTTGGTTTAAATAACACTAGCTATATGACAGACTTCTTGACAAATCCCAAGTTATTTGATTTAATACTAGGTGTAGTATTAAAAGTAGGCTTCCAGCTCCACTGGGCCAAAATTCAGGATATGTATTTATGTATAATACATTTTTATACTACTGAAAAAAAATATTACTCAGAAATGTATATACTCAATACTTTCTCTTAATTATTATTATATATTATATAGTAGTTATAATGTAGGTATTCATGTTATGCAGATATGTTCGATATTGTTATGCAGTTTCAAATTTCATTTACCTAACGAGCTTAACATAGTGTTTAAGTGAGTGTTTAGGTATAAATACTATTTATATCTATTATAGAACACAAGCCATGAAATTGCATTCAAGTTTTAAAGAAATAGGTCCTAATTTAAGGTATATGACCTACTTCGTCAATGTATCGAATTTTCTCTTTTTATTTCTTTTTTTTAATGGTCGCTATTTTTAGCGCAATAGTTTTTTAAGAAGGTAGTGGAAATACTTTTGAGAACTATCTTTAAAACATTTTTTCCATTACGATTATCGCATCCATCGAAATGTGAGACATGTTCAATACAATATTCGAAAATTAAGTGAAGCATGAACGATCTTTTATTATAAGTTTCTAGAAATATGTCCTCAGATTCATTTATTAACTTATTAAAGATTACGCAAATAAAAGATACAACCTTTATAACTTGTCCTTGGATATATAAAAGTCCTTCACAGTTTAGTTTATTATTGGGATCCAAATTGTCCTCAATAATAACATGTTGAGAGCAATTTTCATCTGGGTCAGAATCAGGTAGCTCATAGAATGTATTAACATTAATAGAGCCAAAACTGCGAAACTGAAGTGTTAATATAGATTGAATTCTAAGTCTTTTTACGGTCTGATATAACTGTCGCACAGAAATATGATAATAACCACCTGTCATTTGCCTGTACTTACCAAATCTATCTTCAAGAGGGCTTATTTGAAATTTCCAATTTTTGGCAGTTTAAAAGCAGAAAATTTGACATTTGACTCCCCCAAAATTATCAAAATGTATATTTTTTCGTGCTCTTCAAACTCAATTTTGCTTATTTCAAGGGCTTTTGACAAATTTAACTCACCAATATTTTTGAGCTTTTTATCTTTACTTGGCCGTATTTTGATATTTTTGATAAATAGGTAACAAGGACAACTTAAAAAAATATGTGGTATACAGCCGTGGTTTTAGTAAATCTATTGTAAAAGACTTACCAGTATTTCAATTTTTTTTTATGTTACTACCTTCAGGAAAATGAGCTTCACATACTTTAGTCTTGTTTGTGGGGTCAAAAGGTGTAGCTTTTAGCCATTTTTGTTGTAAACTTACGTTCTTTGGAAAACTGAAAACATGAACCTCATGCCCACTTTTATAGTTACTATTAAAGTTAGGAATGCTACACCTTTGAGGCATAATCACACGAAGTATCAGTTACCACAAAACATATAATTATACATAAACAAAATCGTATAAACTGTGCTAAACCAATACCAACTCAATGTTGTTGGCTGTACGTACACAAACGCAAAACCAACAGGTCTTTAGAAATATATAGTTTTACGTATTTAAAAAATCGACTAACAATATAAATTGTATACCTAAATATACAACGAAATATTAGGTACAAGTTCCACGCACTTAAAGGCACATAAATAGTTCCAGTTTCAGAAACATGCATGAAAATAACACTACTTTTTGATTACCGTAGCCATTATACTAACTCACACTGACCGTTAGTTTTGTTTGCGCTATTGCCGGCTCTATAAGGAAACTACAGTATAGACGGTAAGTGGCGGGCGTTGGGACAATAACCACTTAATGGGGTAGTTGGTTGGGACCAACGGTACTGCCAGTTGTTAAGATCGGCAAATTATCCGGCTAGTATATGTATGATTTTAAATATGTTTGTAAAAGCAAGGTGTCGAAATTTTCTAGGTATAGATACATAATAGGAATAATGTATCTAATGCATATGTACGTATGTATGTATTGAGGGTGATGGTTAGTAATAATGCACGACATTTAGAACGTACTTTTTTACTTGTTCCTATTTCGAGAATTTCTACAGAGCGCAAAGCGGCGGCGGCGGCCACCAATTATCCGGCGTCGCCGATCATCGAGCGGCGGATTATTGAGTATCCACTGTATTATTTTAGAAAAGTGCACGAACAGGGTAGTAGTATTAGATAATTCAATAAATACATTACGGAATACCACATTATAAAAAGATGAAAGAACATCTTAAGGAAGTATATTTTCACAATATTGGAGAAATTATAATGTAAGAGATAAATCCTTTATATACAGGTATCCTAATATTCGCTACTCTCGTAGAAGCCTGGCAACGTTGCAACCAATTGAGCTTTGATAGCGATTACCCTTCCACCTGCTAGTCCCTCTCCTATATTTTCTATCCAAATATCAAAGGCCTACTTGCAGTACGTCACGAGCAAAATTTTTTGACCACTTATGCCCGGTTTCTGAAGTATCAAATATCTATTGTATAAAGTTATGAAGCCTATAATTACTATGGTTACAATTGTATTAACACGCGTTGTCATAGGAAATATTTGAAGAATAAAGCTATCCATACTTTAAGAAACTGGGCATAAGTCCTTTTGTAGAGGTTTTGTTGATTTCAAACGGCTTTTTTCCATCAACATTTGGATTTGAGCTTAAATCTTTATTTGATGTTCACTATTCAAGCAAGACTAAGGGCTTATTAAATAAAGAATCTTCCATAATTTTGGTGGTACCTTCGGCAGGGTTAGATTTCAGCAGATATAGTTCTAAGATCCAGCACAATAAAAATACACTAATTAAACTGATGTAATAGTAAGAATGCGATTTTAACTGAATAATATAATGAGTTTACCTTAGTGCTCAAGAAGCAGTGCTGTAAGTCCAATAGCAAAGTTTAGGGGTTTAACATAAAAAAAAACTACGTGACATATATTGCAGTTCTCTGAAACATTTGATGTATTCTTCAGAATTTTGACACCATTTCAGAATAGTAACAATCCTCTGATAACAAAAGTTTAAATTTTCGTTGAAAAATCATGATGCCATGGCATGGATTGATTGAACCCACTTACCTAATTTCTGTCGGTATAAATGATTTGGATCTTTCCTTAGCTATGGACTCTCCAGATTTGATTATTCTTTTATTTTTCACTCTTTGTCCCGCTACAAGATCATGTGATGTTAATCTCCCGAACTCTTTCTTGTCCATCTTCGGCTTCTTATAAAAAAACGCATTTAGTACGGCTAAATACAGAAAATAAAAAAAACGCAGTACAACAATTTTCTTTATTTGCGGTTAACTTTATATATATTTAAATTTTGATTATACTCAGCTTTAAAACTCATGTTTATGTTATAATCCCCAAGAGAGCTTGGAAAATTTATTTGAGTTTTAGTACCATTTTTCCCATTTCTGTCCACCTGCCTGTTCATGGAAAATTGAAATGTACTCCACGCATATCCTTCCACTTTCAAGGGTGACCGTTCCACAGGCATGAATGTGAATTTTCTTGAGATCCTTTCTGTTAAAAAAATTAACAATATTATATTACATACCTAGGTTGAGAAGTAAGCCGTTATTTACCGAGCACTTTTATATCCTGAGGCTCGTAGCGCCGAAGGATATAATGTGCGAGGTTAATAATGGCCTTCTCAACCGAGGTATATATAGAATTTTTTTACTACTAACACTGATATATTACCATATTTGATTCGATTTGATTTGATGTTAGTAATTTTTCAAATAGTTCGAAATATCAGGTAGCCTGGAAGTTCAGTTGTCTAACTGACAGAATGAATTTAATTTTAAATGTCATTTTCCGAAAGATAGACGCTATCTAAAAGTTAATCGCATTATTAATAAGAATACTATGGGGAGTCATGAAAAGTGAGTCATACTGTATATAATTTTTTTACTAATAGCACTGATACAATCCTTATCATTATTGAATTGATTAGATTTTGAAATTAATCATGTCCTGCTCATTTTTCAAATAATTCGAAATGACAACTAGTTGTCAAACTAACAAGTTGAAACTTAAATAACATTTTCCATTTCATTATTGACCTAGTTTTTTTTTAATATTATTATTTGCCTAGGGTGAGAAATGTAACTTCTCATTTGAGGAATGGAGTAAAGGGGGATTCATAAACTTGACGGTGAGTATTCCGTTTGCCGACGGGATTGAAGTTTACCGACTGCCGGTCGTAGCCACAAAAATTACCTTTCATAAACTTGCCGTTGTTTCGTGCGTCGTCCGTCAAAAACATAAACAAATTTAAGCTATAAATTTAGCCTAATTGTTGTGGTTAATAACCTTAAATTGTATTAGAATGGACAACTATAATGACCAGAAGTATTTATTAGGTGCATTAAGGCTTATTTTCTGTTCGTATGCAGCCATTAAAATGCGTCAAAACAAACACGACAAAACGAGACCAAGACGCAGGTCCTTAATATCACGTCACAGATTAAAACGCATTTGATTGGCCCTTAAAACATTCTACGACCGTTGCTACGACCGTCGGCCGGAAAAAGATAAAATTGGTTTATGTTCAACGGCACCACCGGCAGGTCCACCGGCGGCCGGTAGAGATAACGGCAAACATGAATGGTCTTATGCATTTCAATGTTTTTAATTTAGAACGGTCACCGCAAACGGCACCGGCAGTCGGAACGTCAAGTTTATGAATCGGCCTTAAATAATGGTGATTTATTATGTTAGTAGTAAAAATATTATATTATATACCTTGGCCTTCTCAACCGAGGTATATATAGAATTTTTACTACTAACACTGATATATTACCATATTTGATTCAATTTGATTTTTATATTAGTCATTTTCTACTTATTTTTCAAATAGTTCGAAACATCAAGTAGCCTGGAAGTTCAGTTGTCTAACTGACAGATATTGTAACAAGAAGCGTTTTTTCGCGAGCTAACTACAATTAACCACGGCATACTACAGGATACAACCACAGCTTACCAAACAATCAGCTAGCCGACTCTCCTGTCAAAGTGAAAATAAAAATCTGACGTGACCGACGCCATTTCTGGTTAAAATACAGGGCCGGGATAAGGAGTATTTAATTTTAAATATACAGGATTGGAGTTTTGATATTATATCTTATTTTTTTTTAGTTTTATCGTTGATTGGATGCAATCAAGGGTTTTAGTTAATTTTTATTTGAATATTTGTGTACCTACATTCTCGCTGAACCAAAAAAATAGATATCAACTTTTTGTTTTAAATATAGGTACCTATACTTAGTTTTTTTTATATACAAGATATTGTTTTAAGCGGGACGAAAGAAAATATAAACCACTGAAATCATAGAAATATTGATTTATTTTACAAAAATAACCATTTAAGGTAGAACATAGGTTTGTTATCAAATATGTATCTATATAAAACAAAATAACGGGCTCTCAAGAATAATAGGATGATATTTTTTTGAGGATTCCTAGAATGCTCTAAAAATAGTAGGTACTACATTGTGGTTTACACGACAAAACTGGCTGTTTGTAAACATTTTTGGCTCGAAATGGATACTGCAAAGCCTGTAGTTCTGATAAAGTCTGTCACTGTCCATATTTAACAAGTCTTCTCTTTGACTACTTATGAACCATGTCTTTGTCCTAAGACAACATTATTATATTATACCAAAGAAAAGTAGTAGAATTTTCATTGATTATACATAAAAGTACACACCTCTTGTATAAATGTAAAACAACCTTTTGTAAGCGATTTAGAGGTACATGTATTTGAATCTAATATTTAATATAATTTAAGGTTTGAAAAGCTATGGATATGAGTTTTAAATTATGTTAATTTTGTATATGGTGGTCCTTTTAAGAGGGGCCTATACATTATCTCGAAAACTACGGGGGTTGCAAAAAAAAACTAAATACAAACGTTGTTCCTCTCGTTGTTCCTAGTAAAATGATCTTTATTTTTTTGCTTGTTTTTTTTTGTATTTTATTAATTGTCACTTTTTTATATACAGGGTGGTCAAACAAAGTTCCTTTTTCGATGAAACACCCCATATTTTATTACATTTTTGGATTCTACTTAAAATTCTCAGAATATTTGATGTAGAGATTTAGAGATAGTACTTTCACAGTTATAAACAGTTGAAAATCTGTACTTTGGCTAAGTTTCACCTTGGTAGCAAGAAGACCATTAGAGATGAAGTAAAATTAATTTAACATTCCGAGGTACCAGATTTGGTACCCATCGTACCACCTGCCAGTTAGTTCCGTCAGATAGCTCTTGAAAAGTTAAGATAGGAATGTGGAATTCAGTTTGCTCAATCTCTAATGCTATTCTTGACACCAGAGTGAAAAGTAACCAAAGTACCGATTTTCAACTGTTTATAGCTGTGATAGTACTAGCTCTAGAGGTATAACATCGTACATCAAATATGCTTAGAATTTTAAATAGAATCCAAAAATGTAATAATATATAGGGTGTTTCATTGAAGAAAATATAACTTTGTTTGATCACCCTGTATATAAAAGTGTCGATTAAAAAATATAAAAAAAATAAAGATTATTTTACCAAGAACAACTTTCGTATTTAATTTTTTTGCAACCTCCGTCGTTTTCGAGATAAGTTATAGGCCCCTCTTAAACGGGCCACCCTGTACAATAATTGTTGCTTCTACAGCCGTGCGCAAAATAACTAATGAAATCGCAAAATCGACGAACGCCGCGGCATCCTTATTTTATGCTCTAAAGCGTACATGGAAAAGAAAATTCTCACTTTTCCGTCGAGTGTGCTATGGATAG
>JAEQML010047780.1:0-55864 GCA_016904865.1 Pissodes strobi | reverse complement strand
TCTCTTAAATAAAACCCAACCCTTAAGAAAAACTATAAATTATAAGATAGTAAACAAAGACCTATAAACAGTACCTCAAATCGAGAAAACATGCGCACCGTAGTAATCGGGTATAATAGAATCTCATTTTTTCTGACCAATAATTGTTGTTAAAGTTTTATCGTTAATACATTGTTATTGTTATAAACTAAACGTGCTTACTTTATCATCTCTTCTTACTCCACGAAACGCGATCCCGGTCTACCTCAGTTACCTCCCGGCACGCTAAACAAGGCGTGTCCTCACGAGTAGAACATCCAGTGGTAGATTAAAGGAAGCATTGAGACCCCGTCATTGTACTAATCGCGACGAGGCTCTTCTCTGAGAAGTTATTCTTTAAAAAATACGCGCTACCACCAAAGCTACTCGTGACAATAGTTTGCAAAATACATTATTATTGGGAAATGACGAAGATCAGTGCCCATCTTCTTTTGTAAGGTAAATTAACGTGTTACTGACAGTGCACGCTATTTTGTAACAATGTCGTACTTTTCTCAAGAGGTGACAGAAGCTGAATCGCGAAATCGTTTTGGTAGAAGGTAGTGAAATGCCAAAATTATCTTGTTCATTTAGGAACAAAATGGAGATATCTAAATTTTCCGTTTATGGCAAGCCTGTAAAATTCAAATTGGCTGATTGTTATAATTATATACTCTTAAAACCCAAAATGACACAAGTTTTGTGAAATAATTATACCCAAAATGTTTTAATATGCTCACGAATTGTCCAGTTAGATAAAGTATATTTATGAGAATGAGCTATCGAAGTGATTGATTTGCTCCTTTGGATTCGTATTCGTAATAATGGAAACGCAGTGATACAGCATATTTGAGTTCTACTCACTGCTATACGACTTCGTTATATTATTAGAGTTAATTTTGGACCATATAATATCCCTCAAATTAATGATTAACAGTAGCAAATGATTTAGCACCATATATCCTCATATATGTACAAGTTAATTGATGGTCAACTCGACTCAAGTATAGGATATTCATTTTGAAATATACAGCACTTTCTGGCAATAGATGAAGATCCATTTGTTGAGACCAGGAAAATTTGTCAGTCGCCAAACTTGAACATAATCGAAATCATTATAGTAACAATTCTAAAACTACTCGACTATAAGCGCGTTAACATCGTAGGTCTTTCACCAGGAATTCCAAAGTCGGATGACGGTAAGGCAATTTCAACTGAAAGTACTCCAGATACGTCGTGTTGTCGCGCAAAGACATATGGGCTTATTATATTGTGTATAAATCCGTGGACATTATTATGAAGCAACAGGAAGACGCGCGGGCAAGCAACAAAGCGCAGGTAAATAATTCATGAGCCCACCGCTGAGATGTCAGCACTGCGGTAAAAACGCAAAGTCATGATAGTGGTGCTTTATTATTAAATTACTTCGAACTTTTCGAAACTAATATCTGAATGTTTTGGTGTAGGAGGATGAATACATGCTATATCTAAAATAGCAATTTACGAACTTAATTTGATGCTGTTCAGTTTAGACTACTACAAGTCTGGTGGATTTAATAATAATAATAATTATAATAATAATAATAATATAATTATTTCTTGCATTCAATGGTATTACAAAGTATTTAAAATTATACATCATAAAACACTTAATTAAGAAAATGTCATAGTCCCTGACCTAACCCTCATAGATAAGGTGCAGAACGGCTTTCAAAGTTAAAATTCCTCCAAAGAACAGCAGGTCTTTTATAGTAGCATGTGTTTGACCTTAAGCTTAAACGTTTTGAGATTAGGTGATGATTAATCTCATTACTCAAAAAATTTAAATATTTACATGCATTAAAGAGGATACTTTTTTGGTAGAGCGCCGTTAGGTGCTTACACTGCAGCAGGAGGTGCCGTTTCCTGGTGTTATGGCAATGATCAGAGCGTACTGATCTAAGAAGAAGTTGGTTTTTATAAGCAAAGATGCACCCTTTCATTATGCAAGTGTCGAAGATTGTTAGGATTTTTAAATCTCTAAAATGTCCTCTGCAGGATTCTTTGCTCGATGGCCGACACATTATTCGTATAGCCCTTTTTGCAGCTCCCCAAAATCAAAATGCCATAACGAATATGTGAATGGTTGGATTTTAGTTAAGAATAGGATCTAGGTAGTATTAATGAGACTTAGAACTTAAGATTAGGGGTTGGTTATCTTATAATTTGGGTGACACTTATTTTAATTAATTTTATTATTATTTTAAATACTGTACCATAATCTAAATTAGGTTAGGAAAATATACTTAATATTTTAATAAATAATTTAATTAGGATCTTTGATGTTCTAGTGGGCTGAAGTCAAGATCAAGTTGAGTTTATGTAATTTCTATTCAGGTTTCTCGATATTCACAGATAGGGTATTTTTCTAAATTTTACTACCTCTATTTCAGTGCTTAAAAATCATTGATATATTCTTTTTAGAAAATTCAGTGGCGCACAGTGTGGCCGGAAGGTCGTTTTTTGGAAAACACCTTTTTCGGGTATCCTGAAGGGCCAAAAATTATTGAATTTATAGGATTTCGCCTAGGGCGTCCATATGATTTAAAAAAAAAGTCAGATTTTCGACAATATTAGAAAATAGCGCCGAAGTATCAACAAGCAGCTATACTGGAATGAAAAATTATGTATATTGCTACACAGTACAGGAAAACTACAATAATAGAAATATAAGTAATGTGCAAACCATGTGCACACCAGAAATACAGGATTTTAGTTACAAAACTGCAAAAATTGCCTCTATAAACAATTAATTTAGTCATTACGTACAGGGTCTGTTCCTTATAATTAATGGAGCTTCTACAAAAGTTGAAGGATTTTACCTCTATTAGCTTATGCAAATGTCAAAAAAAAACAAAGGGCGTTTGCAAACTCTGAAGATGACTGCAACATGCATTTTTTTAAATGGATTACCCTGCATATTATTGACTAGAACGATAGACATTTTTCTCCTGATTACAAATATACCCTATAAGTTGATATTTGGTTCAACCGTTTTTTCGCCATTTAAGTTTAAAGTTGCATTTAATTAAAGTCATGTCAGTAGAATTTATGGCAACCCACAATCAAGGTAATGTAAATTAAAGTCAACTTTAAATTTAAACATCGCAAAAACGGTTGAACGAAATATTAACATATGGAATTAGGAAAAAAATTTCTATAGTTCTACTCAATAATATGCTGGGTGTTCCATTAAAAAAATGCATTTTATTGTCATTTTGGCAGTTTGCAACCTTCATTTGTTTTGGAAACTAGAAAACATCAGCGAACTATAGGGTATAGCAGTTCAACATCAACCTTATCACCATTAACCGGACATTTCTTAGTTTTTCTATCTATTTTACGATTTATCATCGACTTCTTTCACCTTTTTCTTTCTTTTCCCAGTTTTGATTACATTTCGAATTGCAAAAAAAATGTGGATGAAGGTGGATACGAAACTTATATGGCAGTCAATGAGTGAATCAACTTATTTTTTGTCACAAAATCTTTCTTCCATCATCCAAAAAGTTAATTTTATATTATTTTTTGTGAAACGAAAAACAGCACCATTTAGCTGCATCAACCTTATCATCATTATCCGGACATTTCTCAGTTTTTCTATCTATTTTACGATTTATCAACGACTTCTTCCACCTTTTTCTCTCTTTTCCCAGTTTTGATAATACATTTCGAATTCATCATCATCATCATCATCATCATCATTTAGCGCTACAACCCAGGGTATGTCTTGGCTGACTGGACAACTGTTTTCCAGAAGGTACGATCTTCCATCAGTCGACGGTCGAAGGGGATATTCATTTTGCGGAGGTATGATCTGATGTTGTCTCTCCATCGCAATCTGGGACGTCCGAATGGTCTTTTTCCTGTTGGAACCTCTTCCCATATCAATCTCACAAGCCTTTGATCGTCAAGCCGTTGTAAGTGGCCTGCCCATCTTAAACGGTGAGCTTTAATTTCTTGGATGATGTCACTGTCGCTGTACAGTTCTGCTAATTCAGCGTTGGTTCTAATGCGGTACTGGTCGGTTCTTGCATCGCGGAGGAGGCCATAAATCTTCCTGAGGATTTTGCGTTCGAAGTGTCGCAGTTTTTCTTCGTTGGCCTTGGCCATTGTCCATGTTTCGCCCCCATATGATATTATTGGCCTGATAATAGCTTTATATATAGTGACTTTGGATTTTCTTGTCAGGGTTTTAGATTGGATCAGATTTTTTAATGCATATAGGCAGCGATTTGCGGACTGTATTCTGCCCTTGATTTCTTCTGTGACGTCGTTATCAGCCGTGACTCTAGATTCAAGGTATTTAAAACGTTCTACTCTTTCAAAGTTGTAGTTGTTCACTGTCACGTTTTGTCTTATTCTATCCCTGCGTCCCATTCGGTTTACGCACATGTATTTCGCCGTATCTTCATTGACCCTGAGCCCCACTTCTCCTGCTGACTTCTCGATTTTATTAAAAATATTCTTTACCGTTAATACAGTGTCTCCGATGAGGTCAATGTCATCCGCGTAAGCTAGTAGAAGTTTGGGTCCTTTAGTGGTTAGTAGTTCGGTTTTGATTTCGGCTGTTCTGATGGCTTTTTCTAAGACAATATTAAAAAGTAAGGGTGATAGGGCGTCGCCTTGTTTTAGACCGTTACGTAAATCAAATTTGTTGGATAGGCTCTGGCTCACTCTAACTTTGGATATTCCTCCTTCCATGCAGATTTTGGTCATCTGATTAAGTTTACTGGGGATTGAAAACTCGTCCATTGCATTCCACACTTGGCTTCTCTCTATGCTGTTGTATTCCCATCCCCTTTCCAGAATTTGTCTTAAAGTAAATAGCTGGTCTATGGTTGATCTCTTAGCCCGAAACCCCGCTTGGTACTCTCCCACGATGTTTTCTGCGAATGGAGTAAGTCTGTTGAGTAGGATGTTTGACAGTATTTTGTATGCCGTGTTAATCAGTGAGATTCCTCTGTAGTTGGCGTATATCGATTTATCTCCTTTTTTGTGGATAGGCTCTATGATGCTTTCCTTCCATTGTGTTGGAATTTTTTCTTCGGTCGATATAAGTAGATATTATTAGCTTATGGATTTGTTGATGAAGTGCGTTACCACCATGTTTTAGAAGTTCTGCGATTATGCCATCAGATCCTGGTGCCTTGGAGTTCTTTAGTTTCTGTGCAGCTTTCTGCGTTTCCTCAAAAGAGGGATCTTCGACTGGTAGGTCCGCTGTCACATACGTTTTGTCTTTATGCGGTTCATCATGTTCGACATTTAGTAGCTTCTCAAAATGTCTCTTCCATTCTTCCTACAACTCTTCATCGTTTAAGAGAATACGGCCCTGTTCGTTTTTGAGTGCTGAGATTGATCTTGGTTTAAAGCCTCTTTTTTCAAAGGATATTGCCTTGTAAAAATTTCGGGACCCTGGTTTGGGACGATCTTTCTCTATTGCTTCGTATCTCTGTTGTTCAAATTCCCTTTTCTTCGTTCTAATTAGCTGTCTTGGTTCTTTCCGACACTTTGAGTACTTTTCTCTGCTTTCGTTGGATTGAAGTTGTATCATACGCTTTCTTATGGTTTGTCTTTTTTCTAGCTGTTTTCTACAATCTTCATCAAACCACGATTTCGCCTTTCGTCTGCCGGTTTTTCCAAACACATTCTCCGCGGTTTTTATTATTTTATCTGCTGTTACTTCCCAGAGCTTTTCGATTTCATTGCCGTCTTCTTCAAAGTTTAGTTCTTGTTCGAGTTGTTCTACGTATTGCTGTTGTTTCACTTCCTTCTGTATTTCATCCCGATTCCACTGTGAGTTAGTTGCCATCGTTCTCTTAGGATCTTGTCGTGATATTCTGATTCTGACCTTCGCACGGACTAGGTAATGGTCTGTGTCTCCATCTATTCCTCTGAGGCTTCTGACATCTAGTATGTTACTTCCGTGACGTAGATCCACAGCAATATGGTCGATTTGGTTTCGAGTGATGTGGTCATTTGATGGCCAGGTGTGATTGTGGATGTTCTTGTGTGGGAACATAGTCGACTTTATAAGCAAATTGTTGGACGCAGCTGTTTCTATGAGCCATTATCATTAGATACATCATGAAGGCTGTGCTTGCCTATCGTTGGTTCAAAATTAGGCTCTTTGCCTATCTTTGCCTTAAAGTCACCGCAGAGTACTAGCATGTCATGACTGGGGGTAGTGTCGATTATCCTTTCAAGAGAGTCGTAGAAGGCATCTTTTATATTTTCATCCTTCTCTTCCGTTGGTGCATGAGCCGAGATTATTGAGATGTTATACCATTGTCCCTTAAGTCCGATGTAACATACCCTTTCATTTATTGGTTCAAACTTTAATATATTCTGGACCAATTCTCCTCTAACCACAAACCCCGTACCAAACTAGTGCTTTCCTTGTTCGTTGCCGCTAAAGAATATGACAGATTTGCTAATTTTTATGTTTCCGTTCTCCGGCCATCTTATTTCTTGGACTGCTGTTATGTCCATTCCAATCATTTCAAGTGCGGTACAGTACGCACTTGTGCAAGCTCCGGGTCTATACCAGCTCTGTACATTCCAAGTTCCAATATTCATAGTCCTTTTCCATTGCGTATGTCGTTTACCGTATTTTCGTGTCCAATTCCGAGGCGCAGTTGAAGTTGTCGTAACTGGGTTTCTTTTACGAGGGTGGGTAGTTGGCCCTCCGCTCAACCCTCCTCCTTTATCCGGGCTTGGGACCGGCACCTTCCCTGGATAGACTACTCGGTTCATCCATCCAGAGATGGGGCATAAAAAAAATGTGGATGAAGGTGGATACGAAACTTTGAGGGGTGATTATCTAAGGTGTAAACTAGCCTAGAAAAATAGTTTCAGACCGCAGCAACCCAGAGCAAAACTTATATGGTAGTCAATAGGTGAATCAACTTATTTTTTGTCAAAAAATCTTTCTTCCATCATCCAAAAAATGACTTTTGTATTATTTTTTTTATGAAACGAAAAACTGCACCGTTTAGCTTATGTTAACATAAACAGAAAGCAGCTCTTACACATTTTTTTTCCTGCGACATTAGTCAGCTAAAATTCAGCATAGATGAACCCTAATTGTTGTAATTTCCAACGTTTTTCTATGCGAACTATTGATTCTACGATTCAGGGGCACCTTACTTGGCACTCCTGTATGTTGAAGATATACCTCCCAAGAGTTATATAGTTTTCAGGGGGTTTCGATATGGTCAGGAAAGTCGGTTTTTTCCACTTTGGCCACACTGTATGGCGCCTTCGCCCAACTGGCTACTCTACGATCCACACCTATAAAAATTATCATTGCTAAGTGAACTAGGCATAGGGACCGGTTATTAAGCATTTAATTAATCTCGTTACAGTTTTTAGAATTCTATTCGCATATTTCAGACTTCACTTTAATATGATTACTTCAAAATCCCAGGCCAAGGTGGAACCTTGGAAAGCCCAGTGGGATAAATTTGCTGCCCATCTGGATAAAGTCGTCAGATGAATCCCCCCAGTGAGCAGTAATTATAACAGATTCGCAAAAGCCATAATAACAACGGCGAAAAAGTATATACCCCGAGGCTTCCGCAGGGAATACGTGCCCGGATGGAACGTTGAGGCGGAGCAACTCTACCAGGAATTCCATTCTGGACACAGAACGGCTTAAAAAATGGGCAGAAACGACAGGCAGCATGGACTTTAGGAGATCTAGCCGGAAGGCCTGGAGCCTTTTGAAGAAGCTGGGTAGCTCTAACCCGTCCACCCGCGAACCACCGGAAGTATCAGCTAACCAAATCGCTGCACGAGTAATAGCGCTCTCTAAGGCCCCGAGCATAAGACAGCAAAACACATAATATATTAAGAAACAGCTGACACTCCGCCGCCACACAACAGCAGCCCATCCTGAATACTCCAGACCACTCACTGTGGAAGAGGTAAATAAGGCACTGGAAGACACAAAATCTGAATTCCTTAAAAACTGTGGAAAGCACACTAGAATGTGGTTGAGTAAATTTTATTCTGACATCCTACTAACCGGTCGCGTCCCAATGGAACTTAAGAAATCCAAAGTAATCGCAATCCTAAAACCAAACAAACCCAAGAACCTGTCTGAAAGCTTTCGCCCGATAGCCTTATTGAGTTCATGCTACAAGCTCATGGAAAGGATGCTGTTAAACCGACTGGGACCAACGATAATGGAGCATATTCCTATTAAACAGGCCGGGTTCAGGCCCCATCGTAGCTGTGCCGACCAGGTGCTCAGCTGAACAACACACATTGAAGCAGGATTTCAAAAACAGCTGAGGACAACTGTGGTGTTTGTCGACTTGACTGCAGCATATGACACGGTCTGGAGGGAGGGATTCTTCTACAAGTTTCTCAACGTGGTACTGTGCAGCCAAATAGCATCCCTGTTGAACTACATGCTCTGTGATAGGCCTTTCCAAATAATAACAGGAGGGAGCAAGAGCAAAATGAGACATCTCAATAATGGACTGCCTCAAGGCTTTACGATATGCCACACACAACGTCAAGAAAGTTCGGATATGCTGATGACCTGGCTCTTGCATCGCGGAGTAAAACCATGGAGGAGGCCAGTAACATTCTGTCGGAAGATCTGGTCACGCTGCGGGGATATTTCGCTGATTGGAGACTAATCCCTAATATGAATAAAACTGAAGTGGTGTACTTCCACCTAAACAATAAACAAGCACGACTAGAGCCCCAAGTGTACTTCAACAATAACCTACTACGCTACAATCCTTACCCAAAATATCTAGGGATAACAATGGACCGAACTCTTTCATACAAAACACACCTAGAGAACACCGTAGCTAAAATAAACGCCAGAAATAATATAATCCACAAACTCTGCGGTACTACTTGGGGCGCGAAAGCATCCACTCTCAAAACTTCAGCTCTTAGCCTTGTTTACTCCGTGGCTGTCTGGCTGAACAGCTGCCATGTGAAGGTTATCGACACCAAACTCAATGAGACAATGAGAACGATTAGCGGATGTTTGAAGAGCACACCTTTGCCTTAGATCCCGGTTCTGAGCAATATTGCACCTCCCACCATCCGTAGACAAGAGGGCTTAGTTAGGGAATATAATAAAATAATATTGAATCCCCTACTCGCAATGCACAGTGACCTTCTTGATGCCGGCTTGCAGAGACTCAAATCTAGATCTCCCCCACTACTGCTAGCAGAACAACTCGTGGGAGAGAATTTCAATTTGACCGATAAATGGAAAGAAAAGTGGGAAGCCTCGAAGCCGGCCCAACCAGTTCATGTAACCGATCCTACAGCATTGTAATTACTATATTAATTACTTAATATTCCATCCTTGAAAATTTGCATGCATTATTAATAATGATGACGTTAAAGTTACGGACAAACCTAGCATTCTCTATTTCTTTGGTGTGCGAAAGCTGGCCAGCATACAAACCTTGAATCACCCAGGCCTATCTATCTATATCTGTATAAATATGAACTAGGCATTCCAAAGGTAGTATCATAGTCAATACTAATGACTCCAAAATCAAGAGCAAATAAAGCATTAATGGTGAATGTTGAGGTTGTTGGCTTCAATGGACTGTATAAAGATTCTTCTTGAATAATACACTTCTTTCACACTAAATTGAACTCTATTAATGTAAAAAGTTACAATTTTGAATAATAATAGAATCTGTCTATATGACAAAAAATGTCTTAATTATTGCCAATAATAAAACTGCCACCCGCTCGGAACATATCCATTGTAGGAAGTAGCGTGGTGTTACATGTGGTTGAGTTTATCACCGAACATACCGCCCACCTTGAAATATTTATTTCAACTAACAATATCAAACTCAATAAAGTCTAATTTTAATGTTTAACAACTTGCTTCTACAGGCAATACGCACAATTTGGTTACCGCACGTTTGCAAATCGAACGATCACTACACTGAACTGTAACAACGCGTGTAATATTGTCTGAGCCAGTATGCAGTTCAATCACACGTCCAACCTTCCATTTGCAGACCGGTACATTGTCCTCTTTAATAATGACTAAACTGCCAACCTTTAGCAAATTTGGAAACTCCTTCCTCCATTTTACTCGCAGCTGTAATTCTGAGATGTACTCCTGATTCCACCTTTTCCAGAACTGCTGAACCATCTGCTGTAAATGTTGGAACTTGCGAAGGCGGGTTTCGGGAATATTGTTATAATCTTCTTCAGGAATAGATGTGAGTGATTTTCCAATCAGAAAATGAGCTGGAGAGAGGGGGGTCGTATCTTGCGGGTCCGATGACAACGGAGATAACGGTCGAGAGTTTAGCACTCCTTCTATTTGAGTTATAACCGTGCTAAGATCCTCGTAAGTAAGGCTAGCGCCACCGACAACACGTTTAAGGTGAAATTTAATACTTTTAACGCCAGCTTCCCACAAACCCCCAAAATTCGGAGCTCGAGGTGGCATGAAATGCCAGGAAATTCCTTCGGCTGATAATTCTGAAGCTATCCCATCAAAGTTGGAACGTAAAAATGTCTGGATGATTGAGTTAGCTCCCACAAAATTAGTCCCGTTATCAGAGTAAAAATGTAAGGGCTTGCCTCTTCTAGCAACAAACCTTTTAAGAACCGCAAGAAAGGCTTGACTGGTCAAATCACTGACAACCTCTAAATGAACACATTTAGTATTCATACACACAAAAATACATATATACCCCTTTAAGATTTTAGGATTTCTGGTTTTTCTATCTCTAAGAGAGATAGGACCCGCGTAGTCAACACCAGTGTGAGAAAAAACTGGTTGATAACTAAAGACACGGTAGTCGGGAAGATTACCCATCGAATAACTAACGGTAGTTGGATCTGATTTAAAACAAATAACGCAACCCTTTACTATGGTCCTAGCTATTCTACGCCCTGACATAGGCCAAAATCTTTCGCGAGTTGCATATAAAAGTTGCTGAGGCCCGCAATGCATAAGCTTTACATGTAAATGTTTCATAATTAGGATAGTTAAAGGATGCTTACTATGTAATAAAGCAGGATGTTTCTGCTCATTAGGTAAATTTGCATTCTGCAGTCTACCACCAACTCTTATTAAACCAATTTTATCACAATACGGTTTTAAACATAGCAAATTACTCGAATTACTCAATGATCGATTGTTATTTAGTAGATTGTAATCTTTCGGAAATGATTGAATTTGAGATATTTTAACTAATTTGTGGAGAGCCTCATTAAGTTCTTCAGAGGTCAAAGGTCCAACAGACATTGTTTTATTCCTTAGTCTTTGAATAAATCTCACACAATATGCCATAACTCTTTGCAATTTTATTATAGACGAATATTTGTTAAAGTAAAATTCAGGGACTTCTAGAATGCATGCGACATGGCTTATTACCCTTTGTTCAGGTAAGTCTTGAGGCACCTCAATTACCCTTGGATTATCGACATCAAAGTTAGAAAAGAGTCTGGTGGAACCCTTCCACCATAAATTAAAATGGAGCAACGATTCGGTAGAGATGCCTCTAGAGAGGCAATCCGCTGGATTCTCATCAGATTTAACATGAAACCAGTCACAAGGCTTTGACATATTCTGAACCTAAGTCACCCTGTTTGCTACAAAGGTTTTCCAGCGACTTGGGCATCCCTTAATCCAACAAAGAGTAATTGTCGAATCTGTCCAATAAAAAATCCTGCCTGGTTTTATCTTTATAGACCGAGTTACCCTCTCAACAAGTTTACAGGTAAGCACGGCTGCGCATAGTTCCAGGCGTGGTAAACTGACCTTTTTTATAGGAGCTACACGAGATTTGGATAAAAGAAGGCTAGAAGAAATATATTCTCCAGAACTTGTTAAACTGACTATATAAACACATCCGCCATAGGCCCTTTCTGAAGCGTCTTCAAAAACATGTCGAGGGATGCTGACTTGATTTAAGACCTGGAGTTCCTTGCAGAATTCTGACCATTTATTGTGGAGATAAGAAGGAAGTGGTTCATCCCAGGATAAGTGTTCTTGTCAGAGAAGTTGCAAAATAAGCTTGGCAACAACAACAACCGGCCCTAACAATCCCAAAGGGTCAAATATCTGACTTGTAACTGAGAGAACCGTCCTCTTGGAAACCTTGTTATTTAAATTCAAATGTTTTATTGAATAATGGATGGTATCGCTACACGCATTCCAAAAAACACCCAGGGTTTTATTTTGGTCATCATCTCCTAAATGTAATATACTTGATGACAAATTATTGTGAACCTGAAACTGACTTAATAGTTCGGATTTATTAGACAACCATTTTCTAAGTTGGAAGCCCCCACTAGCTAAAATGGCCGATATTTCCCTTTGAATTTGTAACAACTTAGAACTAGAGAAGGCACCTGTCAAAACGTCATCTAAATAGAAACAATTTAATATGGCTTCACTAGCTTCAGGATATTTAGACTGAAAATCCAAAGCTAGTTGATTTAATGATCTTACTGCCAAAAACGGCGATGACGCACAACCGTATGTTACAGTATTTAATTCATAACATTGAATCTATGCTTGAGGATCATCCGGAGATTTCCATAAAATTCTTTGAAAGCAACGTTCGCTAGGATCTATAAGGACCTGTCTGTACATCTTGGATACGTCTGCATTGAGGACGTATGGGTAGATCCTGAAACGCAAAAGTATAGAGAGAAAGTCCCTTTGGATAGTAGGTCCAACATGCTGTACGTCATTCAAGAACAAACCAGTGTCACTCTTAGCCGACGCATCAAAAACGACTCGTACCTTTGTCGTCAGACTAGATTCCTTAATCACAGGATGATGTGGCAAGTAGTAACATGGTTTACTATCAGTAAGATCAACAGAGAAACCCTCAACCTTTGTCATGTGACCCATATCTTTGTATTCCTCAAGAAATTCAACATATTCTTTTTTTAAACCTTCATTTTTATTTAAACGTCTTTCAAGAAGTGTTAACCGTTTAAGTCCCATATCCTTAGACAGACCTAAATTAACGACATTATCCTTAAAAGGGAATTTTACCACAAATCGTACACAAGAGTCTCGAGAGTAATTTTGTACAAAATGCTCCTCGCAAAATTGTTCAGACTTTGACAAAACAGGTTGTTCACTATAACATTCCTCCAATTCCCAAAAACGTGTAAGTTTGTTATCAATCGTCTGATCTAATGAAATATGTACATGTTACCACAGTATTATTTGAGACGTTAGAGGACGAATCAAAATACCCCCCGAGAATCCAACCCAATCTCGTTTTTTGTATGGTAGGCATTCCTGGAGCACGAATTTGTTTCATAAGTAATATTCTATAAAATACATCAACGCCTAATAAAATATCGATATCACCTCGAATATTAAAAGACTCATCAGCGAGACGTAAGTTTTGAGGAATATTCCAATGGGAAACATCAAATGACACTGTCGGAACACACTGAGTTATTTTTGTTATGACTAAACATGAAATAACTTCACTGTACTCGTTAATATTTGACATTATTTTCACATTCACTCTTGAATTCGCAGTGGTCGATATAGCTTCACCGACGCTCATTATTTGAAAATTAACAGAAAACCTTTGTAAACCAAGCTTATTTATCAAGCCTTCCGAAATAAAGTTACTCTGCGACCCAGGATCCAGTAGCGCTCTAACAACGTGGACCGTTCCGCGATCATCAATGACTTTGATATTTGCTGTGGCTAAAACCGACAACGTAGCTGAATCGCTCAGAGCATGACCCACAGTTGAGGTTGTTTGTGGCAACAAACTTGACTCACGTTCGGCTAGATCTGGCGAAGGCTTAGTATGATTACTCTCGACCACATTGTCGTCTAAATGTAGAAGAGAATTATGTTTTCCTGCGCAAATGCGACAAGATGACATATTTGGACAGTTTTTTAAATGATCAGGATTGAAACAGTTTGTACAAAGTTTTAATTTATTTACCGCCGCGATTCTAGCTTTCACGGTAAAATTTTTAAACGCGAAGCACTTATAAATACCATGATTCCTTTTGCAATAGTAGCAAGCAAACCCTTTTTTAGTAGGCAACGCGTGAAAACCCTTTATTGGCTTACCTTTACCTTCAGGTTTTATACATGAGTTCCTTTTTGTCGTTTCTAACTTCTCTAATAACTCACATTTAGATTTTAAAAAAGCATTCACGTCATTTAGTTTAGGTAACTCCCCTACCTTTATAGGGTAAGACTCCCATTCTCTACGAGTAACCAAATCAAACTTACTTGTCAACAAATATACAATCAGAGTATCCCAGTTGTCCGTGACTTGACCAAGACTTTGCAGTGACCTTAGATTTTTATTAAATAAATCATACAATTTTCTAAGATCAGCAGGCGATTCCTTTAATACACTGGGGCACTCAAATAAAGCTTTTACATAATTATGAACAATAAGTCTTTTATTTTCATAGCGATCAGACAGCTGCTCCCAGGCTATTGCATAATTGTCATTCGTGACCTGTATATTGGCAATAGCATGAAGAGGTTCAACTTCTAAATATGATTTCAAATAGTAAAACTTTTCAACTCCACTCAAACTCGAATTGTTATGAATAATAGCTTGAAAGGCGTCTCGAAATTCAAGCCATTTTTCAAATGACCCATTAAAAGTTGGTAATTTTGAATCAGGTAACTTTATAGCTTGTCTAATAGGCTGCTGAGTAGAGGCAAGTCCCCCCTGAGCACGACTAGCTGATTGTTTAGAAACTTTCGAGGTACCTTTAGAGCTTGTGCCTGAGCTATCAGAATCATCCGCATTTAGAAGTAACCTTAACTGACTAATCAAATCGAAATATTGTGATTCAAATTCATCACGCTCCTAATTTTCAAGCTCTAAAAGATTTTCTCCCATATTCTGGGTTTCACTTATTAAAATATCAATCTCAGACTGAACATCTTCAAACTGTGATAAAAGAGGTTCAGCCTTATCTAGCCTTATTCTTAGTTGACCGAACTCCAAATTTGTGAGGTTATTTTTATCAACCGAATCATAATAATTGTTGATTCTGACCTTTGATACTGCCTCGTTTTAATTTTAGTTTATTTAACTCGGACATTTTTACAAAAACGAATCAAAAACACGAGAAAAGAAGCATACAAAAAATGCACTAGACAAACTTACAGAAATCACACTGTCATAAAACAAATAATTTGACTGTTAATAATGATAAGGAACGGACTTACGCGACCCCCAGCTCATATGATTTGCCCAATGGAAAATTGCTTAAGTTCTTGCTCCTTTCACCAGTAAACCCAACTGTACTCCCGACTGGAACTGATACAGCGTGACCTTCGATCGCAGCTGACTCCTGCTAACTCACACAGACTTCGAAATAGACGCCGACGAGCGATCCAAAAATGCAACTGATAATTACCAATTTATGGCTTATTTGGCTCGATTGGACCAAAATGTTGGCTTCAATGGACTGTATAAAGATTCTTCTTGAATAATACACTTCATTCACACTAAATTGAACTCTATTAATGTAAAAAGTTACAATTTTGAATAATAATAGAATCTGTCTATATGACAAAAAAATTTCTTAATTATTGACAATAATAAAACTGCCACCCGCTCGGAACATATCCATTGTAGGAAGTAGCGTGGTGTTACATGTGGTTGAGTTTATCACCGAACAGAGGCTATCTTTGGTTGTCAGGTATGTGGAAGAGAAGAATTGTAGAAACTGTCTGTCTATGATGTATAGAATAAAGGCGGTATTCAGGTAATCAAATTTCGATTTATCAAAACTGCCACCGCTGAAGTGGGGAGGTCTTCAACATAACTGGAATTTTTATGAAGTGTGTTATCTTATGCAGTTCGAAAACGCCTTTATAAATAATCGTCACCTAAGAAGCAAGAGTTGCTCTGTATAGTCATGTGATGTAAATGCATTTGGAAAGTTCCTTCGGAAATCCAAAATAGCGTGTTGACTATTAATTTCGGATATCTTCCGTCAAGTTGCTGCCTCAAGAGGCATGGAGGATGGAAGTCCTCAAATGTAGCGAAAATGTATGTTGAGAAATCTCTGCCTATCATGATATAAACAGCAAAAATGCTTCTTGGAGAACTATCTCGAAGAACTTGAGATTTAGCTGCAGTTCTTCTGCCATCAAATATTTCATTCAATAATTGTTCCGAATGTAATGTTAATTTAAACATGAATATATGCTTAGTAAAATTTTAGGTAAAAATTAGTAAGTATTTATTTAAAAATAAAACAGTGCTCAAATAGATTTTTTCGCCTTGTTGAAAAGTTGCTACTTTTTGGACTAAAAATTGATATACGAACTTGCACTGGAAAAATTTATCTGACGCAAGGCAAACTTTAAAAATATGCATCTTGATTTGGAACGAAACCGTCGCGTCGTTTATAATGTTATATAAATAAAGTTGGGCGTTGGGTACCATAATTAAGAAATTAAACGGGAGTACCATGAACACGCGTCTGACTTACTTCTGCTAAAATGTGAAATTATCGCAACCATTGAGATGGATCAAAATGCATTAACATTCCTCGTGGTTCTGTCATTATTATTTTAGATTTCTTGGTTTAATTCTTTTCGTGGTTATTACTTCTAGACATCAGCTCGGAACATGCCATGTTATTATTCTTATTTTTTTTTTAAGTAGATTTATAAAACAATTAAAAAAGATCCTAGACGTTTTGGAGAAAGTTAAATGCCGGCTTCTTAAAACATTTTCGCATTTACAGAATGACCTGTTAATGCTGATTCAGTTTTTTATTTGTGACCAATTTGTCTATAAAGTTTTTGCTACGTACCAAACAGACTAAGGTCCCTGCGCATTTAGTACTATAGTTTTAGCAGCGTTGGGATGCTTTTTGCAGCTATTTTCTCTCCAGTAGGTTTTGAAGGGAGTTACCAGATGGATAACATGCAGATTACTTATAGCCGTATTCACTAATGAAGTATTTAATACACTTGTGCTCCCAGATTTAACAGTCTGTTATAAAATAGCGGTACTCAATGAAAATTTTTTACCTAAAACATTTAAGTTGGCTCCTTTTGAGCGAAGAGTGAAAAGATATGCTAACCTTATGAAATGAAAATTACGTCAAAAGTTTTATTGTGGTTTCTGTTTGATTTCTGTAAATTTTAAATTTTGTGTTCATGGAAAAATCTCAGAAAAAATATCTGCCTCATATGCAGATAGGATTATAAAATATTTAAAAGTAACTGAGACTAAAAAAACGAACTAGGTGTTTAGTGAACAACAAAATTAGTGCTGAGGAAGCTAGAATGGGAAGACAACTCCATCCAAATAACTGGCATAAGAACTTAAAAGCTGTTAGGATCAAATGAAGAAAATTGCGATACAACATACCTCTGTAAGAATTTCGATAAATTGTTACAGTTTTTTTCTTGTGAATGATTTAAATCTTCACATGTACTATTTCTAATGTCCGGATTAGCGGAACAATAGCCACACAATTTGAATTTCATTGCTGCCACTAGTCGATTTATCGGGCTTACTTACTTACTTATACATTTATTATCCACAGTTACAATTATAATGGCATACTAAGATATAGAGATCGCGTTTATACGAAGCTAGTGCCGCCGTTCACGCTTGTAAGCGTGATTTACGGGGGCGCATCACTGTCACGCCTAGGGCTAATCTAACCTATCTTCTAAAACCTAGTTGTGTGCCGTTCGATATCGCTGCAGTATACTTTCCCGGGTTACTTACCCTTTAAGCCTAATCTAGTAGAGCATTGCCAAAAGGCTAACGTAATGATGACTTGTTTTGAGTGATGAAATATGTGATGGCTTTGAACAGAGGAAAATACCACACGAAAAAACCTCTTTCACGTTTCTTTGGTCTATTGGCTAGGGGCATGTAAATGCCCTATTGTGAGGGGTGGGTAGCTGGAAATTGCATATTGGGCGTTGCCCGTTCAATCAAGGAACAAACGTGAGGCGAGCTTCACCAAGTTCGCATTCCAGCGGAGCACGCAGGACAACCAGTCAGTGAAACTGTGTCTGAGTTCGTCGGTTATTTTGTTATTCAGGTGGTCTCGGATCTTGATAGAAGAGCGACGTTGCTCTGTATATGGGCCCGTGTTTTGGTTTGTTCTGTGGGTCATAGCGCACGTTGGCCATGCTTGCCGTCAGTGGCGAGCCGCGTATACCAGAATCATAGAACTTGCAGGATACCTTGTCTATGTACTCCTCGACAGTGTCAAGGTTTACCCATGAGTGCAAGTCCATGATTCTAGTATAGCGATCTGCCGAAAAGGCAGCTCTAAGGTAACGGTTTTGCATAACCTGCAGCGTCTTTTTGTGCGTATTTGCCACAGAACACCATACAGGGGCCCCATATAATAACGTCGGCCTGACTATGGCACAGTATATGCTGACTTTGTTCGCAGGGCTCAAGAAGGATCTTGGCCTGATCAGCATATTTAGGCTTCTCTGAGCAATGGCGTTTTTCCTGCGAATTTCAGTCATGTGTCCTGTAAAGTTCATTCGTTTGTCGAACACTATACCCTAGTATTTTACTTTTTCTTTAACGTCTACTGTGATGTCGTGTATTGTTAGTGGCGTGATGTCTAAGTTAGTTCTCTTTTTAGTTAGTAAGGTTAGCTCTGTCTTTGGGACGTTCAAGTTTATCTTCCATCTCGCATAATATGGGAGCAGGATGTCAAGGTGTTCTAGGAGTTTAATTTTGGCTGCCTGCGCGATTTGGGATTGCGAGTAAATTGCCGTATCATCGGCGTAGAGCACTAAGGAAGTGTTTGGAGAGAAGGGGATGTCTGCTATATAGTAGTTAAATAGCTGTGGGGACAATACGGTGCCCTGCGGGACACCGGCTTTTAACGGCCTAACGGACGAATTTGTCCTATTTATGAGTACTGAGAGGGTGCGCCCGGCAAGGTATGACTGGACCAGAGCTGTCAGATACAACGGGAAGCCAAGCTCCACATGCATCTTGTACAGCAGGCCGTCATGTCACACCCTGTCGAACGCCCTCTCTATGTCCAAGAGAAGAAGCGCAGTGCTTTGGCCTCGATTGAAGCCCTGAACATTGTCATGTGCAATTTTAGCTGCCGGCATGGCGGTGTTATGCCTAGCCCTGAAGCCAAACTGCTCCATGGGCAGCACACCGAGTCCATCGGCTGTGCCACTTATCCTGGAGTAGCTTCTCCGCCACCTTTGCCATGGTGGGAAGCAGGGAAATCGGTCTGTAAGAACCGGTTTGCCTCGGATCTTTGCCTGGCTTGTGGATCATTATGATCTCGGCATGTTTCCAAGAGAATGGGAAATGCCGTAGGCGAATGATGGCGTTTATAATGCGCATGAAATGAATGATGGATTTCTTCGGAAGATTCCGAAGAGTTAAATAGGGCAGCGTATCGTTTCCAGGAGCTTTGTTTCGTGGCAAACGATTTAGTAAGGCCTCGATCTCCCCCGGGGTGACGAGCAGCTTTGTCTTCACCGACGGAGGGATGGGATACTTCTGCGATTTTAATTTGGATGCAATGTTTGAAATGCTTGCGTGGGCAGGGGTGGTATCAGGCGTCTCCCTATGTAGCCCCTCCAAGAAATCAGCGAAGGCCTCTGCTTTGCCTTCTTCGGTCATCATATCATTGCCGTTGTGCTGTATAGCTGGCATGGCTGCAGCGGCTCCTCTGATTTTCCTGGCCAGGCTCCAAAGGGAGCCGTCCTGCGGACTTAGAGAATTTACGTATTGCATCCATTTGAACGACATGTACTCGCTAATTTGATTTTTAATATTGTTTGTTAATTCATTTATGTGTATATGGTCGATTCTCGCGCGATATCTTTGCCATCTACGTCTGATGGCGTTTCGTGCCCTTATTTGGATAAGGATGTGATCTGGGAGGGAGTCTGCAGGGCGCTCTTTCCTAACAGAGTGAACTAGTGTGTCACGGACACGCTGGATGTTTGAGGTAAATGATTGGACTTGCGCCTCTAGTTCCTGGATGTTATCTATTTGGCTGGGAACCACCGTTACTTCATTAAGCCTACGCCTGAACTCTCCCCAATCGAGATTCCTGTAAGAAATTTTCATTTCACAGGTCTCTGGCCGCCTTGGTTCAAGGCAAATCACGATTGGGAAGTGATCAGAGTTCAGGTCATTTATCGCCCGAAGCGGCGGGATGTCAGCGATTCCCTTTGTAACAGCAACATTCAGGTAGGAGGGGGTAGGGGCACAAGCAGGGTAGAAAGTTGGGATTTCGGAGCGGTGAAAAAGGAGATCTGGGTTATTCTCTATTGCGCGGTACATCATTTGGCCCCTGGCGTTTGTTGCTCTAGCGCCCCACACTACGTGCCGGGCGTTTAGATCGCCAATCAACAGGGACCTCCTGTTGTCCGGGAAGAAAGCCATGAAGTCATCATAGGTAAAGGGAGCGAGCGGAGGAACGTAGGCCCCCGCAATACGCAGACCGTTCTCGGTCTCAATGCAAATGTGTTCTGCTACAGAGCGGATGCCGTGGACTCTTTTATATGGAATCGATCTACGTATCAGGCAGACCACGCCGCCTCCGCGCGGATTGGGCCTATCAGATCTCTCGGTCTGATAACCCCGAATCTTCAAAACAAACCAAGGGTCTATGCGGGTTTCCAATATGAAAATAACCGAGAAAGGATTATCGTGCACAAATTGCTTAAACTCGCCCAATTTGTGCCTGATTGAGTTACAATTCCAACTACACACTTGAAACATGAAACAGGCATTTATATGTTGTATTTTCCAAGCTCATCAGTGAAAAATCTCACCGTTGCGTTGCCTGGACTATTGCTATTCTATCTCCGTTACATGACTTGAGCATAGATAGAAACTCATCTAGAGCAAAAAATAGCTCATTTATGTTTACTAAAGCGTTAATTTCATTTACCGTGTTAGAGAGCTTATGAAAATTTGCGTCAAAATTACTATGTGCATTTAAGTTTTGATTTATATTTACGGGTGCAGCGATATTGTTAGCACTTACATTTCGAGAATTTATGTTTGTATTTCAGGCTTGGGGTGGTCTGCTTCTTCCCAGGGTGTCCGGAAACTGTTCCTCATAGGACTGCCTCTCCGGCCGGTCTTCTTCTCGTTCATGATGGTAGCTTTTGCTTAAGCCCTGGCCTCTTCGCTGGCCAGCACGTTCTTGTCCTTGGGCATTTTGCCATGCCGGCCTTGCCGGTGGCGGCGCTGGCACATATGTTTGCTTTTGTTTGGGTGGCGCTAATTGGTTTATTTTGTAAGTGTAAACCAGGCACACTGTGCTTATAGAGCGATGTTCACCTCCACAGTTCACACACTTTACGTCATTTGAGTTGCATGACGTAATTTCATGCTCGCCCGCACACTTTGAGCATCTGACATTTCTTCTGCAGTAAGTGGCTGCGTGTCCGAGCCCCTGACAGCGCTTGCATTGCATGATTGGCTTTTCTGACAAACGGTTTTCCCAGGAAACCCTTACGTCTAAGATAAGTCGGCATTCTTGATTCAAACGCTTGAGGGTGTACCCTGTGTCAAAGACGACAAGGTATAACGGCACTCTAGTACGCTTCATTAGATAAATACTTTTAGCATTAATGTTATATAAGTCATTTAACTCTTGTTTGATGTCTGTTATGTCGATATCGCCATCTAACCCTCGTAATACGAAGGCCTTAGTTTTCTGCGTTGACTCAGCATAGCTGTGATATTGCACGCTATCCTGGTCAAGACTTCTCTTTAAGAATGCCCAGTCTTTTTCTTGCTCGCAGTATACAATCACAGTGTTTTTTGTATATTTGAGGGTATATTTCGTGATGTTATATTTCTTTAGATCTGCCTGTAGGGCTTTATGGTTATTGAACTTACCCTGTATGACAATCGGCGGCGGGGGCTTTGTTTTGGCCTGTCTTTTCGGCGGTGACTTGTCAAGGACGTGTGCCTTTCGTTTCCCGGTTCGCTGCTTTGTGACTTTCTGGAGCGAATTTGAAGTGCTGGGATTATGCGACGAGTTTTCGCTACTTGCGTCATCATCCACATCAGACAAGGGCTCAAATCGGTTATTCGTTGGGACAGATATTTGCCCCCCAACGTCTAATTTCACGGCCTTGATGTGGCTTTTGAAAGGTAGGGTCTTTAAAGGCACTTTAAAAGGGGTAACTTCAGGAGCAGGCATCAGGAGCACAGAAGGTGTATGCTGTTTATTCGCATCTTTCTGCGGAATATCGGTAGTTTCAGCCGTCTTTTGCGCGGTTTGGGCCGTTTCTTGCTCCATGACCTCTGTAGAGGTCGCAGTCTCGGCATTTGGGGTTATCAGCTGTTGGCATATGAGTTTTTTGGTATATTTAGGCTTTTTTCTGCCGGTGTCAATTTTTGCCTTTATTTGGTCTTTGTTTCGTGATGCTGAGGGGCCGTGTTCGCTTCTCAGGTGACCTATGGCTTTGTTTAGATCAGGGATGAGGGATTTTGGTTCTTTATTTGAAGTAGTACGGAGTGGCTCTGTTAAGAAGCTACAGGGTTTGCATTTATCCATATAACTCTGCATTCTCCTGTAGATTTTACGAGTTTTCTCGAATACAACTTCATCCGAGGGTGCCTGCGAAGAACTTGACGCAACAGAAGTATTACAATCGTCGGAATCGACCATTTTTTAAGGCGAAATGTCGGGGATCCGTCCCCGAAAACAACAAAATTAAACACAATTCCGCTAGTTTTTACTAATCTGTAGCCAGCCAGAGAAGCAAACTAAAAGTATTCGATAAATAAATACCCGGAGAACGTAGCAAAAAACGCGTTTGGATTCCTAAATCTGAGATTCCAATAATCAGTCCGATCTCTTGGCCGGCAAGAATCGAAGTCCGATTTATCGGGCAATATCGTTGCACGGTTCCACTCTGAACCGCTTTTCTATGGTTCCGCCTGACGCCAAGGAACAATCGATATCCGTAGCTCGATTCAGGTGGGCTGCGCGATATCATTTTGGCCCCACGTTGGGCGCCAGTGTTATGTTTCTAGTATTACTTTCGTTACATTGTTGTTTTATTAGTGTTATGCCTATGTTATGGCAGAGTTACCTTAAAAGAAAGCGCATCTCTTACTATTTTTGTGTAACAAAGTGAATATACTTTTGTGTTAGACAGAACTAAACGAATCTAAATAAATAAGACTGAATGATTGACTGTTGAATAGAACTGACAGCCCTATAAACTGATTCAATGGATACTCATAGGCACAATAGCTCGACTTAGCTTTTTTTTTTTTTTTTAATGTGGAGGGGATTAGGAATCTGTAAACAGACACCTGAGCGGGCTTTAAAGCGATCTTGTGTGCTTAGGTTGTGCCGGGTTGGTTCCGGGCAAAGAGACCGACCGACTAAACCCTTCCCCCTCCATGTCACAGCACATAAGCATTGGAAACCGCTTTCGCATTACTTCAATACCTCGTGCCGGGTCCTCATATGTTCGACTGACAGAAGATTGTCGCGGGCAAAGTATCCATTTCAGGTGGCACACCCATCACAGGTAAGTATCTATCACAGGTAGTTTCTATCACAGGTAAATATTTATCACAGGTAAGTATTAGTCACAGGCAGGTGTTTATCACAGGTACAGGTAAGCATTTATCACAGGTAAGTATTTATCACAGTCTATGCAGCATATTTGTCAGGGCAATGCTCTATGTTCCCTCTGTTCTCTTTGTTTTGTCTCTAGGATTTTTCTCACAGCCTTATACGCATAGTTCCAATCATTCTCGGACTTCACTAGACTTTCCATCATGTTTTCAGCCGTAAATGGTCTATCTGCTTCTTGCCTATAAAGTTCCCTAATCTCATTCCACTGGGGACATTCAAACAGCGTGTGCTTGGCGTCATCTTCCATTTGACAATAAAAGCATTCGCTTGTATTTGACCTCCTTCTGTCATAGAGGTACTTGTTAAAGCACCCGTGGCCAGACAATGCTTGTGTAAGAAAGTAGTCCGTTTCTCCATGTGGTTTTTTAACCAGCGTTCTATATCTGGAATGAGGTTATATGTCCACCTTCCATACATTCCCCTATCCCACTCTTCTTGCCATTTTCTCATTAGGTTTGACCTCGCAGTGTGTTTAGGTACCCCTATATATCTTTCATACCGTTCCTCTATCTGCAGGTTTATGGGAGGAATTTCAGAAATAACCCCCACACCCTGTGTCGAAATTGTTCTATACGCACTGCACACCCTAATGCAGAGAATACGTTGGACACGCTTCAGCTTTGCCATGAGAGTTTTGTTTTTAGTCGTTTCATGCCAAGCAGGACACCCATATAGGATTTGGGAGTGTACGACGCTCGAAAGAATTCTTCTCTTTGCTGCCCTAGGACCTCCTATATTTTGCATTAGATTTGAGAGTGCTTTAATCGTTTTCTCTGCTTTCTCTATGACTTTCGATATATGTTCTCCAAAATACATCCTTGTATCCAGAAGGACACCGAGGTATTTGATACAGTTTTTTGGCCCTACCACTTCGTCTTCTATATTAAATATTATAGGTTGAATCTTTCTTTTCCTGGTAAGAAGAACCACTTCTGTTTTGCCTGGTGCTAAGGAGAGCTTTTTCCGCATCATCCACCTGGATATCCTCAGTAGAGCTCTGTCGACTATGATATAGTATAGCCTCTGTTTTTGCACTAGCTACATGCGCTATATCGTCGGCAAATCCGACCAGAGTAGTATTCTCGGGCATTTCAGTTCGTAATAGCTCGTCATACATAATGTTCCACAGGGTAGGTCCAAGCACCGATCCTTGTGGGACTCCACTGTTTATGTCTATAGCTTTCAAGTTTGTACTATCGCTGAGGATAATCTGCCTGTTTGACAGATACGAGGCTATTACTTTAATCAAACTTTCATCGATTCTTCTTGCTCTTAACTCATCTAGGATGATTTGCCAGGATGCGCTATTAAACGCATTTTTTACGTCAAGTGTAATCACCGCGCACAACCTTCTGCTGGCATGCGAGAAATTTTCAGCTTCCCTTGCTAGTTTCAGGACCATGTTTATGGCATCTACGGTCTGCTTTCCCTTCTGAAAGCCAAATTGGTTTGGGGATAAGTCTCCTGTGCGTTCCAGCTCTCTTTTGAGCCTTTCCAGTAGCAGCTGTTCAAACAATTTGCCTTCTATGTCTAACAGGCATATCGGACGAAACGATGACGGGTCTTCCAGTGGTTTGCTTCTCTTTTGGAGCAGCACGAGCTTTGCCTTCTTCCATTCATTTGGAAATCCACCTTTAGCTGCCAGTTTGTTATAAACGGATATGACATGGTGTGGATTTTTGTTTACGATTGATTTAACAATCTCCGCTGGAATATTATTAGGTCCTGGGGCTTTCCCATTTTTAAGTTTGCTACTAGCGGCCGCGAGTTCATTTAAGTCGAAATCTTTAAATCTAGGTTTATTATCACAGTTGAATATCACAGGTTCATGAACAGGAAAGAGATGCCGTACCACCTCCTCCATTCTCTCCGTTGTAAGATTTATCCTTGGTGGGAATCCCAGGATGCTTTTCATGGCAATTTTATATCCGTCTCCCGAAATATCACAGTCTACTTTATCACAGAGGGATCTCCAACAGTCCTTTTTGGATTTCCTGATCGCATTTCTCAGATTTTTCTTTCTTTCCTGGTAGTTGTCCCATATATCTTTATTTGTGACAGATCCGTTCCGTCTTGCCCTCGTGTGTTTTCTACGCCATTTAAGGCAGTCGCTACGTAGTTCTTTTATTTCATCATTCCACCAATACATCGGTTGCCTTTTGCCAGGCGACCGTTTTCTAGGCATGACGTGGTCACAGATTTCGGCAAGTTTCCTTGAAAATTCCGCACTAGTTTGTTCTGCATAGTTATGTTGTTGTAAATTTTCCAGGATAGTATCGAGCTTTTGTTTGTCAAGCTTTCCAACGCTCCAACCCACAAGGCTGGTGTTACACGTCACTTGAGGGTAGCTTTTGTTTATGCTAAAGGCAATGTAATTGTGGTCGCTCAGAGATTCCGTTTCCAACACTTCCCACTCGGTTATCTTTGTCCTTAAGCTTGCCGTGACAATTGTTAAGTCCAGTATAGAGCCGTAATTTCCTGCTTGAAACGTTGGCTTATCTCCTTCGTTTACGACAGTCATATCATTTGCTGCAAGCCATTCTACCAAAATCGCTCCTCTCCTGTCTGTGGCACTCATACCCCATTGTGGAGATTTGGCATTAAAATCGCCCGTTATTAGAGCATCTTCACTATTTACTCTTATTCGATATGCAATTTGCTCCAAAGTTACTTTGAGGTCCTGTACATCGTCATTGCCGGAACAATAACAACTATAGATTGTATAGTCGTTTGAAGTGACATAGGTAAACCCAGGACCCTCTCCCCAGCTGTTTATTGGCAGACTGTTGTCAATTATTTTTATTGCAGTTTTGAATCCAGTATTTTTTATTTCTTATACTATTACAAATTGGCTCACTGATTACAAGAACTTTAGCATTTATTTCCCTGGCTGTTGCCACAGCCATGTCAAGCGCAGGACGACTCCTATTGGTGTTGATTTGGAGAACCTTAATCATGATTTTCGGTAATACTCAGACTTTTTCGCACCTCCTTTTGCGGACCCCTTTGGCATCTTGGGTTGGACTGGTGTCCTTCTTTATTACAAAAGACGCAGAAAGACTCACTTCTGCATTCACGAGCTATATGTCCCCCCTTGCCACATTTTCTGCATAAATGCTCCCTATTTGGTCCTTTACAGTTTGCCTTAGTGTGCCCATAGCCCCAGCAGCCAAAGCATCGAAGTTCCTGTGTGTTCGCTCAAAGATCTTGCATTTCATTTTCAGCTCGGCTTAGCTATTCAGGGGTTGGTCCAGTTGTATAGGCTCACTGCTGAAATTCAAATATGTGACTGACCTGAAGTGTTCTCGGTTATTAATAAGAAAATGTACACTTGATTGCGCTCTGTAGGGGGGGCGTCTGATAGGTTATGAGTATCCAGCATGGGAAGACTATGACGGATATGCATAGGTTATTAGTGGATAGAATTCTCCTACTCAGGGCTCTGGATGTTGTGGTAAAAGTCCCTAAAGTGCCATGGTAACATGACCTTCAGTCATGTCACTTCTGTTGAATTTACTCTCCTCACCAGAACGAATTTTTCTTAAGATCGGATTATCTTGAAGACCTCGTTCTGAAGTTCGCGGCATATTGGTGTAATTGGATTATCTATATATTCTGCGTAAGAAAATCTTTGGTGGTATTGTTTATCTGCGCCTAATATCGTCAGTAGATAGCAATACTGTGGGCTCGTTGGTGGGAATAAATTTTTTTTGAAAATTTGGTGTATTTCAGTTCCAGAATAGTCTGACAAATATCTAGGTCAGACACATACACTCAAAATTACTTATGTGTGATTTTAAATATATTGTATATCTAGTGTTATATAAATTTGAGTGTGTGGTATATTTTTTGTGCAAGTCAACTTGCAGAAATGGGGCGAAGGGATCTAAATTTGCTTTGTAATAATAAAATCCAACTACTCTGATCCACTTGACACTATCTCGTAAATTAACTTTATCTTTAAGAGTATTGCTTAATTTTTTATACAAACGAAGTTTAGCCGGAAGCTCTTCCAAGTTATAAAAGAAGTTTTTCATATCGAAGCATAAACTGTTCTTTGTACTCGCAGATCTAATGATTTCTCGATATTGGTCCGGAATTAAAATTGTCTGATGTTTTCGCAGTACTTTTTCAATCCTTCCACAATCACGATCAGAATCCAAATAACTGTGGCCAACTTCGGGAAATTTATGATCTATTAAAATTTTGAGAATGAGATACTGGTAGAGGCACAATATAAAAAAGTTCTTGTTCTGGCCAGCGCATGAATCAGACCAGATTATCAAGTGCTCAATTTCAGGTTGTTCCTCTTTAAGCATCTTACAAAATCGCAGCAAACAACTACCAATTTCATTACTTCCCCTATTTGCAAAATCTTAAGTCCAAGTAAAAAAAACGGCTTATGTCCAGAATAGGTAATGCAATGGATGCCAAAATTATACAGCCACATTTGTCGCAAATAAAACGCTTTCGATGTAGATAACTTCGGCAACGGCATGGTTTGTTGAAGATCCATAGTATTGTATTTGTATTTGTACACGTGAGTGGGTCCAAATAGGACCCTCCACTGCGACCCTTGGTCTATTGTGGCTCACATCTGTGTTTCCACTATGCCAGAGGCTCGATCCTTTTCAAGAAATCGAACAGCTTTCTGGGGTGGATAGTTTTCAAATCTGCAAGTGTGATTTGAGTATTTCCAAAGACTGTTTGTCTGGTTCTTTCCATTGCTGGACAGTGGCATATAACATGCTCCATTGTTTCTTCGTCCTCCAAGCACAAGCGGCATTCCGTTTCTTCGGAGAGCCCTATCTTGTTCATGTGGCTTCTTAGCCGACAGTGGCCAGTGTACATGCCAACTACAGCCTGTACCTGCTTCCGGCCAAGTTGAAGAAGCTGTCCGGTTCTCATTCCTGATGGCAGATTCACCGCCAACTTTGAATGAGTTAGGCCTGGTAACTCTCTCCAATTAGCTACAAATTGATTTTGTGTCCACCTGGAGAGGGCTTCTTTAGCTGTGTTATAAGCTATTCCCAGTACTGGTTCTGGTCCTATGAAGGCCGTTGCGGCCGCCTGCTTCGCAAGAGCATCAGCTTTTTCGTTTCCTTCATATCCTGTATGTCCAGGTATCCAGATCAATGTAAGTTTGTTCTCTCTCCCTAGTTTGGTGAGTAGTTCCTGGCAGTTCCATACTGTCTTGGATGAACAACGGCTAGAATCAATAGCTTTTAGAGCTGCTTGACTATCCGAGAAAATTTTGATTGACTTGCCTTTCCAGTTTCTATCGATGAGCCACTGTGCAGTCATATCAATGGCCTTAACTTCAGCCTGAAAAATGGTTGCATGTTTGCCTAGGGAACATTTAAGCTCAACCTTACCATTTTTGTTCCATGCAGCAGCTCCCGTACCATCATTGGTCTTGGAGCCGTCAGTGAACCAACTATTCTCTGTTCTTCTCAGAATTTCAGAGTCCTTCGCCCATTCGTTCCTCTCTGGTAGGAGGACGTCATAGGCATGGTAATAGGTGGTTTTGGTAGGCATAACATCTGATGGTAGACCCAACACACTGTCCTGCTCATTGGCATTTTCCACCCTGTTGGGCACCATGATGATCGCCTGCGGATTGTTGATCACCGCCTGTGTCAATCTATACGTCGCCCATCTAGCCTCCTTCTCCAGTACTATTTGAAGAGGTGGCAGATTTAGAAGACACTCAAGCGCTGCCGTGGGTGTAGTGCCGAAAGCGGCACTAATTGCCAGACACGCTTGTCTTTGTAAGGTAGATAATTTGATTCTCGCGGAGCTCTGTAAGCTCTTAGAGTACCAAGCTACTGCCCCATATGTTATCATTGGTCTTATGACCGCGATATAGAGCCAGTGCATTTGTTTGGGATGTATGCCCCATGTTTTGCCGCAAATGCGTCTGCAGGTCCATAATGACAGTTTCGCCTTTGCGGCAATTTTATCCAGATGCGCATTCCAGTTAAGTGTTTTATCTAAGGTAATTCCCAGATACTTAACTGTATTCGCAAATGGGATAGTTTCTCCTTTGAGTGAAGGTGGTCTTAGGTCTTCCAGCCTTTTCTTCCTTGTGAATGGTACTATAACTGTTTTGTGTGGGTTCACAGATAGTTGCTCCCTTTCACACCAGTCATAGACCACGGTCAGCACCTCTTGCAGATCCTCTGAAATAGTTCTTTGCAAGTTGCTTCTTATCAGTATTACTAGATCATCCGCATATGCCTGCACCTCCACATCCCACAGCGAGAGGACCGCCAGCAGTCCATCCATCAGGAGAGACCACAGAAGGGGCGACAAAACCCCGCCCTGCGGACACCCCCTAACAGCCCTGAATCTGTAGCTCTCCCCCTGTAGGGTTGTTGTGCCCACTCTGCAGTTTAACATACTTCCGATCCAGTTCCTTATTTGTGGTTCAACCCCTCTTTCAGCTAATGCTGTGTATAAGGAGTTTGGTAATGCATTATTGAATGCTCCTTCGATGTCTAAGAACACACCCATCGCGATAGTCTTGCTTTCTAACGCTTATGTTATGTTCCCGACAAGGTTGTTTAGTGCTAGTTCTGTAGATTTGCCGGTCTGATACGCATATTGGTGAGCATTCAGTGGATACTCACCAAGTGCACCCGTTCTGATGTGCACGTCGAGTATCTTTTCCATGCATTTCAACAGAAAGGAGGTCAGACTTATAGGTCTCCATGAGTTAGGTGTTGATTCCCTACGTCCCATTTTTGGGATGTACACCACTCTGAATTTAGTCCAGCTGCTAGGTATATAATTACTCGCTAGGCTGGCTCTAAAAAGTTTGATTAAGAACGGTGTTAATACTTCCAGACCGTTCTGCAGCAGTGCTGGAAATATTCCGTCCTCACCAGGTGATTTAAAAGGCTGAAACGATAAAATAGCACTTTTAATTGTTGATGCATTAATGATGTTCTTGGGGACAATCCAATCACCCGCTTTTGGCCGATTTGATCGGTCCCAAACAGGCTCCTCCTCATCATTATGCAAAATCCGACATCCCGGGAAATGAGTCTTAGCCAGAAGCTCCAACGTCTCCATGCCAGATTCCGTAAAGGATCCGTCAGGTCGTTTTAGCGATCCTAACTCCTGAACGGGTTCTCTAGAGAGGATTCTATGGATCCTTGCACTGCCAGGTGCATCTGTTATGCCCTGGCAGAAGGTTTCCCATGAATTCCTTTTTGCCTCTCTGATGGCTTTGTTGTAGTTCGTTAGAGCAGTTCTGTATTGATCCCATGTGCCGGTCTCTTTAGCTCTATTAAAGAGTTTACGAACCTCCTTCCTTTGTTTGTCAAGGGAGTTGTTCCACCAAGTGGTTCCTCTGTTGTCCCTTTTAGTCTTGACTGGACAGTTTTCATGATAAGCCGTATTTATGGCTGTCCTCAGTTGCTCTGAGGCCAGCTCAATCTCCTCACGATTTGATATCTTTGCAATAGAGGTCCGCATCTGCTCCTGAAGGGTAAGACTAAAACCAGCCCAATCAGTGCACTTAGGATCCCTGTATTCAAAGATGGGTCTTTCCCCTGTTTTCAGATTGAAGAGAATATGTCTGTGATCAGAGCACGAGGGCTCTGATGACACTATCCAATCTGAGATTCTTGTGGATAAGAGATTATCACTGATCGTTAGATCTAATACCTCCTGCCTATTGGCAGTTACAAAGGTTGGTTCAGAGCCCCTGTTATTAACAACCAGCCCCTCCCCTAGTAAATAATTGTATAATGACTCACCTCTTTGATTGGTGTCCGTGCTTCCCCACACTGCATGGTGCGCATTGGCATCACATCCAATCAGTAGATGGATGTTCTTCCTCCGACTGTAGGCGACCAAGTTCCGCACTTCAATTGGAGGAGGTTGGTTTGCTTCAGCGTCCCCAGGAAAGTAGGCAGAGCAAACGATCATATCCGTTGTGCCCTGTCCCATGGGTATTTTGACAAGCGCTGTCGCCATGTCCCGCGAGCAATGATCTGAAATTTTGAAAAATTTCATGTTGTTTTTGATTAAGATACATGCTCTGGGTCTATTTCCAGAGCAAATTATCTTACCTGATGTATTACCTAGGCCTCTTATTTGGCCTGTTGTTGATAGCCAGGGTTCCTGGAGAAGGGCGATATCTACCCGCCCTTCATTAAAAGTTTTGCCAAGGATGTATGAAGCAGCCTTGGCATGTTGCAGATTGGCCTGCAGAAAAATGGTCTTATTTTCCATTTTTCTTCCCAGTCTGCTCATCCAAGGGGGCCCTACCTCCTTGTTTTTTCGACCCTTTGTTCCCATTGCCAGGGATGGACTTTCCTTTCCATTTCAGGGGGCCTGGTCGAGGTGCGACATTTTTTGAGAGGGATTTGGCTCCCTCTCTGCCACCCGATGTTGAAGCTGTTGCTTCCACCAATCCGGTCTCAGGTTTAGAAGCTTCTGTGAAGACAGGATCAACCCTACCTTCAGCTTCCTCCTGAGGGGTTTCGGCGGAAGTGCCAGCCTCCTGTTCACGTGGGGCATCTCTTCGTTCCCCCCGTGGCCTAGGACGGAATTGGACCTGTCCAAAGCCAAAGAAGGGTCTGAAGTCCATCCCCTTCAGAGTCGCCATTGATTCGTCATCAATGGCGAATGTCCAGGTTTGTCCTGGACCTGATTCTTTCCGGTGTAGAATTGTCCACTCCCGAGTGTTTAGACTGCGGTTCATATTCCGCAGTCTTGTAAGAACCACTTCCGATGTCAACCGTTTGTCGTTGTCATCGGGTATATATGCGATGCATATATGTGGTTTTGGTATGTCGACTCCGCTGACGGCTTTAAGTTGAGCACCCTCCCATGGCTCTAGGACGGCTACTACGTTCTTAAGCCATGTCATGCTCGCGTCGTCAGCGCAAGTCACTTGCAGCCAGCCTGGCCTAGCTGCACATCCCAGGAAGCGGACTTGGGGTCCGTCTTCCGTGAGCTTGTCTACAGACGTCATTATGGCGTTCTGTATCAGCCTAGTTTGACTGTTATCCAATGAGGCAGCCGGGGCATCAGTGTGGACTATACCAACTCTAATGCCCTGCAGTGCCGCCCCATAGGATAAGCCAGGGGTGGTTGTTCCAGCCCTGTGCTTCTTTGCCTGTTGTTCAGGTGTGCTGCCGTCAGATCGTGTGCGTTTTCCGCCCTGTGATCTGCTGGTGGAGGGGCGGTCTTCCTGCTCCCGAATAGTGGGCAGTTGTCTCCGTCCACTTCCCGGGTTCAGGTCTTCCTTGTCCCCTTTTTTCCTTCAAGTGCCTTTTTCAAGGCTGTGGGGTAGTCTAACCCCTCTTGAAGGAATCGTTATAGACGTTTTTTCGCCGAATTTGGTAGCCTCCTTCTCCTGAGAGTAGGTTTCTCAAGAGCGTCCAGCTCCCCTTCGGTCTCGCTCCTCTCTTCCTCTGTGATGGTCAAGCCTAACAGGCTTCTTTCCGTCCCAGAAGAAAGGCTACTGGTTTCAGGATTGGTTGGTCTATTTCCAGCCTCTCCTGTTGATGTTGTGGGGTTGAGGTTGGTCTGTCCATCCTCAGCCTCCATTGGTTCAGGGACTTGACCCTCCCTGGTAGGTGAATTTTTTTGGTTTAGTTCTGCCATAAAAATTCCCACGAGTAGCTAGGGAAAGGAGTCAACCACAGTAGAGCCCTGCATTGCTGTGGAGGGGCATAAGAATACGACAGGATGCTGCCTGGTGTCCTGAAGGCACGTTTGAGACATCATAACCCTGATGCCATTCAGTCCTTGGCACGTATGCTACACCGTGACTTGGGGGAATTTTTCGACTTGCCTAGTCTAGATCCGATGTCTTCAGTTAGCTAGCAGGGGCAGCTCTGGCAGCATGTGGCTTTTCGCTCACGGACATCGGTCTTGACGCACTTGAAGCCTATACCAGGAATGCACCGTAGCCCATTCCTAGGATACACTACAAGGAGCCCTTGGTCGAGACGTCTAATCGATCTCGTATTACCATCACCCCCAAGATCCATAGTAATGTAGCACGATTTTTGGTCAATGGTAGGAGTTGTTCAGTCTAATTTTTGTGCCTTAAAAGCAAACTCTTGTTTTGCGCTCTTGCGATTTTTCTCCAGCATCACACACACTACAAGTGTCACTTTTTGGGAGCCCGAAGGACAAATTAAATTTGGTTTAAAAAATATGTCTGTAGAATGAAACCTTAACCATATATTTGTCATCCATTTTTTCTCCTTTAGATTGTTCAATATAAAGCTGATGTAGTCGAGTGATATTGAAGAGAGGTATTTTCTGTTATGGTTCTTATTCCTAGAGTAATGGGATTCTTCAGCAGGAAACTGATTAATGTGATTCACAATATCTTGTACTACCTCTGTAGCGTTTTCAAATTTTGGCATGAACAAATGCTACTGTTTTGCTTGATTTATATTTATTTTTATTTACAAACACAATTTAGTTTGGATTATTCCATATAGGTACAGAAGTACATTACCTTGTTTTGTCTTGAAGGTTATTGAATATACTTTCTATATTTACACTTATGATGTACTAGACGCTTGTGATGTAATGATAGCACCTGGCTTGGTTTTTGTCCCTTGCAGAGTCGAAGGTACTCGACTAGGCCTCGGAAACTTCTTTTATAGGTTTTGATTGTGCACCAATTTGTCAGGCTATTGTCTTTGGATTTAAATACTTGAACTCTCTTTATTATTCGGGAAAGTGCTCACAAGCCTTTCTTTGATCTAAAAGTTAATAAAAACTTAACAATTTGTTCGATACAAATGTAACCTAGAGTATGTATTATTTTAGATCAATTTCTAGCAGTACATACCTCAAACGAGTTGGAGATCATATAAGTCGTCTAATGTAGTTTATAATTCGTTTATTTGATTGTGTTTAGGTGTATTGTTTCCTTTTGTTTTATTTAACTTTCGATGAGATTTCGTGTTTTCATTTCTTGTGTCAAAATGTCATTCACCTATCGGTCTATCAGTGACATGCACACCATATGTTTTTTGACAGTTAAAATTAGACATGTTCAAGAATCGACGTTCCTAAATAAAGACTCATTTTAAGGTGTATTTACTTGATGCTTGGCGAATATGGTCTAGAGCAGTGACGTGGATGCGCTCGGACTCGCTATTTCAACTAAGTTAGGTTGGCAGCAATGTTTAGGGGTCAGAGTGCGAAACTGGTTCCAGGTTTTTTCTTTTAGCGCCGTGTCGTCTAGGTGACGGGTCGATATCCTGTTGTGGCTTCTTCGAGGCCGAGGTGTAAATCCTCATGGAGTGGTTTAAATAATTGGGGTCATTATTTTATGATATTTTTGCTACGTTTAAGTTTTTTGAATCGAACCAGGGCCATGGAGGTTACCTATATTAGTTTTTGTTGAGTTATTGGAATCCAGCTCCACGTGGTAAGTCACAAAATTTTTCATGCAGTCTTTCAGTGGAATTAATTGTATTTTCCAATCATTCTAGAAGAATTTATGTATTGCTGTTGCTTTCATGTTGCTGATCATTGGAATGGTCGATTATTGGTTTTGGAGAAATCTCTAGAATGGACACTGTTCGTTTTGTTCGACTGGCTATTACCAGGCTATACGCCCTATAGATAGTTCTATAGGCAAGATGAAAAACTAGTTAGGTTATGAGTAATTTCAATGTAAGATATTTGCTTTTTGCTTAGATAAACAATTGTTTTTAGGGTTCTCTCCACGGGTACCGCTCTGGCACACGTATATCGCTTTGCCTAACTGCGATATCCTATCCAGCGTGTTTATGGGTTACTTGCGTGTCTTAGATTTATTAAACCACCATTTGCATGTTATGCTCTTGTTGTTATCATTGGCTGGAGGTGGCGTACCAAGTTTGGAGAAGTCAGTTTCTGATTTGAAGTGCTTTGGAGTTGCATGGACCGCGTACATATACTTATACTGGTATTTAGTTGAAGAATATTGGAAGATTGAGAATACCTACTTCATAAGTTGTAAGTCACACCATTCACCATATTATTTGTAAGGCTGTCTCGGCAAATTTAAATTATCTGTAGATTGAATGATTACACACATATTTGATTTTATATTATTGCGGCAGAATAAGATTCATGAATTTTAAACCCTGCGCTATTTGCCATCATTCTAGTAACCTTTTATTGGGTATGCTCAGAATATTTGCCTAACAGTTTGCGTCTGACAACATTGTTGATAATAGTCAATATTATGTAAACTTTTTTTCTATTGCTTTATTGTTTATACATGTGATTGTAATTGTACAGTATCATTATTGTTTTATATCAAGGTATCTCCTCCTTAGTAGGGAAAGAATAAAGTATTTATTTTGGGGAAATATTATGCCTTATTGAAAAGCTCCTCCAAGAATAACTTTTCAGCTTTTAACAACTTTATGGATTTTTCTTAGTTGAGTCAAAGTTAACTAAGTGGTGCCCAAATATCTTTATTAAAGTGTACCGAGGATCCAGAACCTAGCTCTCCACTACATTACTGGCTGCCGTTCGCATCTATAGGTAGGTTTTCTAAAAGTTGCCATACATCGTCATCTATCTTCCTAGGACGATTTGTATGACGTCCTCGCTTACCTGGTGGTGGGATCGGATAACCTTTAGTAAATTTTGTGTTCTTTCTACTCTTTTTCTGCCAATTCCATATAAGCTGCAAAATGAGTCCCTACGCACTCGAATAAGTTGTTTCTTATATGTTACTGAATATTTGAAGGTGTATTTTTTTTTGATGATATCCTGGTCAATCGATGGCGAGAAACTGGTAAAATTTGAATGCCTTTAAATACTAGAGCATTTTTAGCATTTACATCCAATCCATAAAACTTGCTTAAAATTACTTCTCTATCTTCAGCACTAAATTTTTCACTGCAATTCATGCGACAGTTTCCTTTGCAGAGGACCCCTTCCTTTATTACTTTTTTCTGCATAACTTTTCCGTTTTGTGAAACGTACTCTTCGCCCTTCCCTCTCAATATTGCTGTTTTTTTTCGTTTCCAAGTGTCAGGATTGCGCATTCTTTTTTTTTTATATATTTGGTAATAATTCGAAATTTTTCCCTTTCTTAATACTTGGTTGGATTCCAGCAGCTGTGAACATTTATTCCACTTTCGTTACTCTTCCTCTTTTCTGTCCCGTTATCGTCATGTAGACTTTCTGTGTTCTTACTGCTCTCTAGTTGGTTATTGTTATCATTATCTTCCATGCTATTTACTTGTAGGGTCTCATTATCGATGAAAACTTTACGTTTAACCTTCTTAATACGTTGTTCGTTGTAGGTTGCTTGCTCCTCATTCTCTGGCTCAGGCTCTGAATAATCTGAATCGTCATCGTGGCTAGGACAATATTCGCTACTTGATGTAATGCTCTCTTCATCACTTATTTTCCTAAACCCTAGAACAAAACGTATATTATATTCAAATTCAGGTTGTATCTAAATTATCTCATTGCTTACTTTTTGAAATGCGCCTTCTTAGTGTCCTACTTGTACTTGGTTGCTCCTCCATATCTTTATATTTCTCATCCGATTCAACTTCTATTACATCTTGACCTTCGAGATTACTGCAGGACACTGCCTCTACAAAAGTACATAATTTAAGTATAGTTCGTTTACTATATTCTTAATAAAATTCCGTGGAGCTTGGCAAACGGAGTAATATTTTGGAGGCCAATCGTCTTAATACATAATATTGAAATTTGAAAAAAAAACTACTATATCTAAAGGGGGTTCTGGTGTCATATAAGCACCGTCGATTTTGAAGCTTTTTTTGGGTTCTATGGGAAGATTACATCAAATGGGACACATTAACGCAAAAAAAATTTGCGGATGAAGCACATTTTCGCAAAATGAATTGAAAATAAAAATTAAAATTTAACATACATTTTTTCCTAATAAACACAATTTCAGTACACTTTGTTCTGAGGTATGGTCGCAGAAGGGGTTAATAATAACATAATATAAAGCTTCTTTTCTTAAAAATTGCAAATAAAACTGTTTTTTTGCACTTTAAAACGATAATAATATTTATGAGACAAACGTCAACATGACTATTTCTTACATGACAGTTGGCTTAGCCAAGGCCACCTATTGTAGTATAGGTGGCCTTGGCTCAGCTGTCTGTTGTACGGGTAGTTGTTGCCAAGTGTAATTTCTATTTGGTTCTAAAATATAACAGCCTCGTGTTGAATATGATTCAAAAGTACTGTGGGACGAAAACTTTTTATAAATAATGATTCTTAATGGCTGGTGTAATAAAATAACAATAATTCGAATATATCATTTACTAGAATTATATGCTACGCTAGAAGTGGCTCACTTTTAATACTAAGTCATATAAACTAATTTATTTAGTTTATTGAAATAGATATAAATTTAAAAGGTCATTTGGATTAGTTTAAGAGAGTATCACGCGTAGTGCGTTTGTTTCATTACTTAGGTTAATTAGGGTTAGTTTGGGATAGTTTTGGTTAGTATAGGTTAGTTTTGGTTAATCTTGGCTGGTTTTGTTTAGTTTGAGATAGCGAAAAGAAAACCGCGCGTAGTGCGCTTGCCGTTTTACTTTTGTTAATTAGGGTTAGTATGGGTTAGTTTTGGTTAGTCTGAGTTAGCTTTGGTTAGTTTGGGTTAGTTTTGGTTAATATGGGTTAATTTTCGGTTAGTCTGGATTGGTTTTACTTAGTTTGGATTAGCGAAGAGACAAGCACGCGTATCGCGCTTGTCTCCTTACTTTGGTTACATAGAGTTAGTCTGGGTTAGTTATGTTTAGTATGGGCTAGTTTTGGTTAGTCTGGGTTCGTTTTGCTTAGTTTGGGATACCGAAGAATCTCTTTACTTTGGTTAATTAGGGTTATTTTGGGTTAATTTTGGTTAGTTTGGGTTAGCTTTGGTTAGTATGGGGTTCTGGTCAGTCTGGGTTGAATTTGCTTAGTTTGGGAGAGCAAATATAAAAGCGCGCATAGCGCGCTTATCTCTTTACTTCGGTTAGTTATGGTTAGTCTGGGTTAGCTTGGGTTAGTTTTGGTTAGTTTGGATTAGTTTTGGTCAGGCTCGGTTAGTTTTGCTTAGTTTGGAATAGCAAAGAGACAAGCGCGCGTAGCGCGCTTGTCTCTTTACCTTGGTTAATTAGGGTTAGTCTGGGTTAATTTTGGTTAGTCTTGGTGAGTTTGGATTAGTATGGGTTGGTTTTGGTTAGTTTGGGTTAGTGTTGGTTAGTTTGGGTTAGTGTTGGTTATTTTGGGTTAGCTGTGGTTGATTTACTAACGTGCGTAGCACGCTTGTCTTTTAAAATTATTTCATTTTATGACAAATGTACTTGGTCTAGGACATTTACTGGGAAATGGACAAATTGAGTCATCTGTGTACCGTAAGTAAACTTTTATTACTTATATGTACAGGGTGTTCACCCATAATGTCCCCCCCCTTTAACTTTGTTAATTTTTAAGCTATAAAAAAAAATAAAAAACAAAATTGTAGGGATTTTAATGTAGTTTTTGCAAACGTAAAGAAAAAATCAAAAAATTGTATAATATACAGGGTAGATCAAAAAGAAACATTTTTTTAAATCTAGCCCCCATTTTTTATTCAATTTTTCGATTCTACGTAAAATTCTAAGGATTTTTAATATAACACACTATATACCTATTCCTAATACTTTAGGAGTTATTGACAGTTGAAGTCGCTATTTTTTAACTATAATAATAATTCTTTGATCATTTTTAAAACAGAAGATATAAAAGCACTACTCGAAGCAATGCAATGATTTCAAAAGCTAAACAAAAAGTTATAGGTGGCTGTTGCCATAAAAAAATAAAAGAACAAGCGGTTATTGACAACGTCAAATTTGGTGCTACTTTCAGTCTCCTAACACTACAGATAACTAGGCCATAAAAAAAAAGTTTGTTTACCACTGACAGTGACAGATTTAAATAAATTCAACTAATATTAGTTTAGTGCTTTGAAAATGCCGTATTCAAATGTAGAAAAAAGAATTATTTTAGAAATATTTATAAAAGCAAACAAGAATGTTAAATTGGCCCAAAGAGAGCTTAGAACAATTAACCCCAGGATGCATATTCCAGACAGAAAAACTATTTTAAGAATTTATGAAACGTTCCATCAAACTTTAAGTCTGGGGAGAAAAAGAAGAACAGTTAAGGTAGATGAAAACAGCGAATTAAATATATTATTAAAAGTCGAAGAAAATCCGAACATTTCTTTAAGAAAAGTATCGAAAGAACTAAAAGAAGAGCTTGCTGATTCAAAAAATACGTCCCTTGGAAAAATTCAAAAAACACTAAAAAAGACTGGATATAAAGCGTTCAAAGTTAGGCCTACACCCAAATTAACACCGATGCAGAGAGAAAAAAGGGTGGAATTTTGCCAAATAATGTTGGAGAAGGTAAATTTAAACAGCAATTATTTAAAAACAGTATTTTGGACAGACGAATCGTCATTTTCAACCAGTGGCATGATCAATAGAAAAAATACTAGGCAGTGGGCGACAATAAATCCCCACTGTTACAGAGAATTTAAGTTTCAAGGCCGCCAAACCGTTAATGTATGGTGTGCTATTTTGGCAAACAAAATAATAGGGCCTCATATTTTTTTAACGAAACTTTAAACGGAGACAATTATTTGAGTTTTCTGCAGGAAGAATTAGAGGGCTATTTTGATGAGTTGCCATTGGAGCAGGTGAGACACATTGTTTATCAACAAGATGGAGCTCCACCTCACAATGTAATAGCCGTAAGAAATCACCTCAGTCAAAATTTTCACCAGTGGATTGGGAGAGATGCACCAATAAAATGGCCGCCTAATAGTCCGGATTTAACGGTCATGGATGCATTTTTGTGGGGAATCTTAAAAGATCGGGTAAATGCCCATAATATTGAAAACGTTGACCATTTAAAGGACCTTATCCGTGCCGAAATTCAAAATTTAAATCAAAATTATGCTGAATCGATTTTGGATGCGTTGGAACGGCTGCGAAGAACCTACATAAAATGTATTGAAGAAAATGGCGGACCGGTTGAGCAATTTACATTGTAAAGATTATTTGTTACATTAAGATATATATTTTGTTGATTGTTTTTTTATAGTCTTAGGTTTATTTGGATTGTGTTCTTTAGTATCTAAAACGTGTAACAGCATCTTAACTAAAGACAAAGCCTGTTTTTAGAAATTCCTTTAAAATCCTATAACCATGTATTGTATTCAGTGGTTTTAAGTATTTTATAAATTTGTCCATAAGACGCATTTTTGAATCAGCAAGCTTTTCTTTAGTTCTTTCTATAAAGAAATGTTAGGATTTTCCTCGACTTTCAATAATATATTTAATTCACAGTTTTAATCTCTAACTGTTGTTAAGCTTTGAGTAGTGCTTTTGTATCTTCCGTTTTAAAAATAATTAAAGAATTATTATTATAATTAAAAAATAGCGACTGCAACTGTCAATAACTCCTAAAGTATTAGGAATAGGCATATAGTGTGTTACATTAAAAATCCTTAGAATTTTGCGTACGATCGAAAAATCGAATAAAAAATGGGGGCTAGATTTAAAAATATGTTTCTTTTTGATCTACCCTGCATACTATACAATTTTTTGTTTTTTTTCCTTACGTGTGCAAAAACTACATTAAAAACCCTACAATTTTGCTTTTTTTTTGTAGCTTAAAAATTAACAAAGTTAAAGGGGGGGGGGGGGGGGCATTATGGGTGAACACCCTGTATATACATGTATGGGTAAACAGCCAGGGTTAGTTTTGCTTAGTATGGGTTACTTTTGGTCAATCCGGGTTAGTTTACGTTAGTCTGGACTAGTTTTGGTTAGTTTGCATTAGTCTGAATTAGTTTTGGTTAATATGGGTTAGTTAAGAGACAAATAGGATCTTATTTGGTTAGTCTGAGGCTAACTTTCACAAGTTGTTATTCTACTTTATGAAACATGCTCCTGGACTTGGCAAGTTGCTTACTTGAAAATCAAGAAGGTTAGCCAAGTCTGACAACATTGCAAGTAAATTGTCATCATTAACGTCATATTGGTAGGGTTTTCGCATTAAAATGTCAATCATTTATAAAATTTCTATTTCAATTTTTGGCGTCAAAAGTGCTTCATCCGCAAATTTTTTTGCATTAATGTGTTCCATTTGATGTAATCTTTCCATTGAACCCAAAAAAATCTTTAAAATCGACAGTGCTTATACGACACCAGACCCCTAAAGAGTTTTCAACCGGTTTAACTACATCTTTACTTTCAAAATTACTGCTGTATACAGCCTCTACAAAAATAGTTAGATACATTACAGGGTATAAATGAGAAAACTAGTTTTGTTAAGCTTACCTTGATTAGAGTCAATTTCTAGCACCATTTTTAAGATTTTATTACCTCTAAATCCAGCCATTATTGCCACAAACGTATTTTAGTTCCTCGCGATAAAACATAACCTCAAATGCGAGACATGACACTTGACAGTTGAATAGACCTTTGAGTTACGTTAATAAAGATGTCATGTAACAAAACTGTGACATGACACCTTTATCAACTACGGCATGCCACATGTTCGTGTGACTTAACACCTTCATCCATAAAATAAATCTTTAAAGGTACAGATAGACATGCTAGTAAAAAAGCATGCCTATGAGCATGCTTACATCGAACATACTCTTTTAACTGATACATTTGCTTGATATCAGCATGCCCCTTTTAAGCATGCTCCTGAACAATCATGCTCAAAGCAAACACACTAAAGGTACAGATAGACATGCTACTATGTAGCACGAAAGCATACTATTATTGAGCAATTGCTACCTAGTGGCAATTGTGTCGAAAACATTGCTAGTATCGAGCATGCTTAAATGAGCATGCTCACAAATCGAACAACGGTCGATTTTTGAGCGTGCTACCTGTGGCGGGGGTGAAAGGGGAATTGCTCATAAGCAAGTGTGGAATGTGTTGCTAATGAGCATGCTAGTACCGATCACGGTCAATGTCAACCATCAGTCATTCGCGGCAGGTGTGCGTCTGCGACTTCACATCATAATCTCTCGCTGGGGAGATGAAACAACATTAAGATTTGTAAGTCTTTATCGCAGTTACGAATGCCTTTGGAACCCACGGTCACCACTGTACAAAAACCATATAGCAAGAAATAATGCTTTTCATGTCACTACACTGACGTGAGTCTGCTAATAAATGACATGTATATTGGAGTGTTTGCTTTGAGCATGATTATTTAGGAGCATGCTTAAAAGGAGCATGCTGATCTCAAGCAAATGTATCAGTTAAAAAGGCATGCTCGTTTTAAGCATGCTCATAGGCATGCTTTTTTACTAGCATGTCTATCTGCACCTTAATAGACATGCCATTTACTAGCAGACTCACTGTCAGTGCAGTGAAGAAACATGGAAAACTAAGTGGCTATCCGCACATAAATGAATTAAATAATCTTATTACTTGCAACGCAATGCATCCGAAATCTTCTGTCAACACGAAAGAAAATAAGAAGGAATAGGACGATTTGGGTCCGTGCCTGGATAACTAGAAGAGAAAAAAATGCGAGAAGAAGATATTGAGGGTTATAAAAATCATATACGCATGTTGCCGCATCAATTTGATGAGCTATTCTCTAAAGTTGAAAGCGCTATACAGAAACAAGATACACATATTCGAAATGCTATTCCGGCTGCTTTAATCCATGGCAAGGGTGGATTGTATACCGCTACGCCACCAGATCTGGATCGCTTCGAATCGTCAATTTGTTTCACCTCAAAGTGGTAGACAAACCTCAAGGTTTTAATTTTGGTTTTTATAATTTTTACAGTCAGAGTCGGGTCGTTCATGTTTGTTATCAAATATTGATAAGCATTATTCCTTGCTATATTGTTTTTCACAGTGGTGATCGTGGGATCAAGAGACAGTAGCTCCGATACAGACTTACAAATCTTAGTGTGTTTTCATCTACCCAGCGAGACAGTTTGGCGCGAAGTCGCAGACGCACACCTGCCGCGAGTACCGATCGAAGGCATTGACCGTGATCGATACTAGCATGCTCATTATAAATACGTTCCACACTTGCTTATGAGCAAACCCCCTTTCACTCCCACCTCAGGTAGCATGCTCAAAAATTGACCATTGTTCGATTTTGAGCATGCTCGTTTAAGCATGCTCGATACTAGCAATGTTTTCGACACACTTGCCACTAGGTGGCAATTGCTCAATAATAGTATGCTTTCGTACTACGTAGCAGCATGTCTATCTGTACCTTTAATATTGAGAAAAATGTATCTAGGGTTTAATGAAAGATAAATCTATACCAGGGAAGTTCAAAAAATTGAAAAAGTCGATTTTAGAAAAAATGTGACATGACACCTTTATCCACTTATGTCTTCAATTATCAATCTCTGAAGAATATGAAGATTCCATGAAATCAATAACGTTAAATTGACCAACATTATTCAGGTTAATTGAAAAGGTAGGAACCAACAACGGTTGTCCAATTTATGAATCAATTTAATAAATATACCACTTATCAACACATTATAAATATATAACCCGTGAACATAACAAACACAATCCTTAGTTTCTAATAAAGTCAGCTAACAGTTTGGACAAACAGTTTTGACAAACAGTTTGCAACGATTTATTGATGGTAATTACTAAAAATTAATTTAACTGGGTATTAATAGCCTGTTAGAGATTGGCTGTTAAAGAGACTCGACGTTGACTGTAGGTGGCTGTCATGGCATGCAACAGACCACTAAACGTTTTAATTAGTATCAGCATTCTAGTTGAAATCTCGTGTGTTATGGCTGCAACAATGGCTCAAGTTGCAACACGTTTTTTTCCTATTAAAGTTTAAAAATAAAGTAAATATATATATATTTTATTTAATTAAAAAAGGGAAACTAGCCCCGGAGAGTTGTATTGCAAATGCTCGGCCCCTGTAGTAGGGTCGTTTGAGCGCCACCCGTTCTAACCAACTAAAAGGAAAAAGCTCTGCTGGTGTTGTGCAGAGTGGCTAGGTCGGCTCATTAAATCAACCGGTACTTAATTTCAAACCAACAAGATAACGAGAATATAGGCTGGCTTATTAAATCAATGAACTTACCTAATCAAGACACAATCTAAAATTTACGGAACAATATTTGCTACTAAGTTCTTTTTTTTTGAGCAACAATCTATCTAGAGTAAAATATTAAATGGAAATGCGGTTAGTTAAGGCAAAATAATGTCAAATGACTATTAAAGTAATTGATGAAATAAACAGAGCACAATATGGAGATTGTGCGAAGACCAATTCAGTTGTTAATACTCGGTTCTGTATGCCTTACAACTAAATGCCCTAAATACTACTAACCGAAGTGATCACTTTTACGTTAACTAAGCTAATTACAACTAGGTATGCGTGCGCTAATAGCTGCACCGATTTTAAATGTGCAATGATAACATGTAGCAATGAACGGCCACAATAATTAAATCTAATGACTCGATAAGTCAATAAAAGAACAAAACTAGAATACATTTATTGAAAGCGTGGCTGTAGATGCTTGATCCATATTATAAAGAGAGAAACTTCAGAGCGGTTATATTACTTGATAAATGAATGAAGAGAATAAAATTATTGAGCCAACGCTTGACTTATCTTAAAAAGAGAGAAATTCAGAGCAAACAGATTAACTGGTCCGATAAACCAGTGAATAAATCAAAATAAAATTAATGAGCTATCTGGAAGCTTGGCGGTAAATGTTTGATTTATATTAAGAGAAGGAAAACTAAGAGCGATTATATTAAACAGATAAACAAACGAATCAATGGAAGATAAAGCTTCTGTAAAATACCCCAAATCCGGTCGTCGAACTCTGGTGGAAGCACTGGGAACTTATAGATACCTCAGGCCCCGAGGGGAAGATCTAGCCGGGGTCTCGACAGCTCGGTGTCGAGATTGGCTGATAATTGCTCCTGCTTCCAACTCACTATGAAAAGGTGGTTCTAGCCTGCAGGTAAAAGTAGTGCTCCTCCCGTAAAGCTTGTGGCCTTCCAATAAAAGTTGTGGCCCTCCAGAAAAATCCTAAAATAACCCAGTGCGCATTAGACAACGCCCCCTTACTTTAATAAAAATCATAGCCCTCCCCCCCCCTCTATAAATATATCTTCTTTATAAAACAAATTCCCCCAGAAGAAACCCATGGACTTGCAATGCCCATCAGCAAATAAAAGAGGTACCAAGGTACAGAAAACTTAAATATAACAAAGAAAAGGATAAACTTACCCATACGATCAAAACTCAAGTTACATTAAAATAAAAATTCAGATTTGACAAAATGGAGTAGATAAGATAACATATGGGACGCAAAGCAAATGGCGGTATAAGCACAAAAAAAGTATCACAGATAAAGTAATTAAATCATTAATTTAGGTAAAACTGGAGCAATAATTACCTCGCTGGTGTGTGTGAGGGCTAGGAAAATTCGACGGTCTCGGTCTCATCTGACGAACGTGGAAAGCCTCTTGAAATAATGGAAAAAACCGTTAGAGTCATGGCGTCCACGCGCTTCACTGGCAATACAAAAAGATTAATTCCAGAGAAAAACCCACCTAGTACAGTATGTGGATCCCGAAAAATCGGTCGTGTCAAAACACCAAGAGATTCCACAGTATAGCCCCAATAAATGGGTTGAATTAAATCACAAACTAAATGTGGAGTCTCTATACGACTGCGCTAGCAAACCTTCTTCTCGCCTTGAAAGGGAATCTCAGAAGAACTCTCGATTGGTTTCCGTCAATTTGCCTACGAGATTAAATGCTACGTGAAATCAGCAAGTAGTGATGTGCTGAAACATGCTCAGTGATTTCGATACAGGGAATAATTCTAAGATAATAAAATAAAGTTCTCGTTTATTAGGATGATAAACGACGGCGGAAGCCACAAATAGTGAGCTAAAATTACGTTTTTCAAGAAATGCTAGGAAATACTCCTACGAAAATGATAAACATTTAAAGAAAACTAAATCGAGAGCGACAATCACGGAAGGATAGTCCATTCTCAGTATTCAGAACGAATTTTACAAAAACTACAGCCTGTCGTATAAAGCGATAAATATATTTAAAAGCAGAGGTCCCAAAACGATTTAATGATCTTCAGAAATGGCGGCCGGCAATTGGTGTTCCGCAACCAAGGGGTTCCCAAAAGGTTATGGAATATTCACACCGTCAGTAAAATATGGATAGACGGATCTACTGCGGCGTATCTGTGGGTTTTATTAACAGAATTCTTAAAAATATAAAACAGTTTGCTGGCTGTTCCACGGTAATGTAATATAAATCAAGCAAAGCTATTCTAATAATAATGTGCATCGGTTATCAACTAAATTAAATAGAGTCACAACGTGTTATAAAAGCTAATACAAATATATCGTTAACCTATAGAGTTAATTTACATTAAGGAAAGCGGCATTTTCAAGCGAACTGTTAGCAAATCGAATCAATAAATTTAGAACTAATAAACCGGTGAGTGCAAAATACAGCATCTTTTTCCCTAAATGCGGCATATAAATAAAATTCAAAAATATTTGACATTGGCAAAATCGGACTGTTGACAATGTGATCTAATCTACTGAAAGTAGATAGTTGCTGGTTTATGGAGATAGCCAGATCTGACCTTGGTCAATCCTTGGTTATTTTGGTCGGTCAGAATCACGCGCGCAAGTGATCAGGATTCCTCCTTGAACTGTAGGGGGGTATTCGATACATATTACGTTTTCATTGCTTAATCAGTATATTGCTAACCCAGATTCAAAGAGAAATATTTTAATAATAAAAATAATCTATAGCGATTTATATAATTAAATAAAATATAAATCATTTTCTTATTTCAAAGCTATTCCATAAAATATATTCAAGCCGCATTTTAGAAATGAAAACATTCCTCGCGGGTTATCATAAAAGGGACATATTTCAATGTCAAATACAATTATATGTGGGATTTCTGTAATTGTCAAGTTACGCTGACTTGTTGACATTTAAATCTCTTTAAGGAAGCAAAATTATTATTTTTTTAAATTAATTCTAAAGATCACGTAAATCAACAGAAGAATATATGGGCGAGGCCTTTATATTGATGATGTGTTCTTTTCAATTAATTCATTAAGTCTGCATCCTTGTACGGTTTTGATAAGATCATTTCATCTTCCTTTTTTATTGTCAGCCAACATATTGTTTGGTTATATAATACTCTTAAATTCTGATTTATATTTAATGTTCATAAAGACCAATTTAATCAGGGAACCTACACAATAAAAATACAAGTTCGTCACAACAAAAAACAGTTTTGAATTGCAAATTTATGAAATTGATTTAAACATTAAAGGATGACAATTTGTTATACATAGGAGAGATGCTATCTGGTTTAGATAAAAGCATTGTCCTTCGTGAATATCTTGTGCCAATAATTGTCAAACCCACAGGGATTTTTTGTTGCGTCTGATTATGGGTAAAGCAGGATCATGGAATGGTGATTGGCGCCAAAAAGTATTAAATTAAAACTTGATGCAAGAGCCAAATAGAATTGTATATTTACTTTACTCACTTGATATGGTTTTATTCACGATTTTCAAATTTATTTTCTATTGTTACCTAAGTATACAAAATATTTAACATTTTTAAAACTACATGTAATTAAATTAAGTTCTAAAATAAAAACACTTTTAATAACAATTGTTTATTGATGCAACCTACGGCAAAGGCATGAAATTATTAACTATCATTTGCAAGTGAAACTTTCATCCTATGTCTAATTAATATATTATTAATAAAAAAATTCAAAAACATGCAGAAACTTCAATAGTAAGTGTGTAATGTTGCATTGCATCCTTTCCTTAATGAACCTTAACAACGACCGCAAGTGTTAGTTTCCTCATTAATAATAATTAGGATTTCTATTTCTTATACTAATTAAATCCTTACGCGACAATGAACTTTGTAAACGTTGTTGTTGTCTTCTACGGTGGCTAATGTCTGTAGCATTATCGGAAGTAATTGCACAAGTGCACCAAAATTACCGATAAATTTGCATGACAGCGTGTTGTCTAAAAACTGCATGAGTTCATTTTCATATTTTGGAGAAAGAGCCCGACACCGAAGGTGGAGGGCTCTTTTTGCAAAATATGGAAATGACCGAATGCAGTTTTTCTAAGACAACACGCTCGAATGCAAAATTTTCTGGTTATTTTGATGCACGAGTGTAATTCGGGGGAATATTTCCCGAATTAGGGCATGGTTTTAAAAAAATACATTTTTATTCTTTTTTTAATACAAAGACGTACATGTAACTGTAAACAAAGTACAGAGATGCAAAAAAACGATTTTTTTTTAATACGAAACGAGACATTTTTAATAATACCTATATATTCACTAGACTTTGACGTTATTTATAAATTGTCGCTGTCAAATTTTCAATGGAATTACCATAGATACGTACGATGCAATTATCGCTGTGCTCTTTCGGTTTCTACAGTGCAATTATCGCTGTAATTTTCCGAGAATTGCACTCCTCTAATGGGATTTTTTATACATGAGGGAAATATTCGGAAGTAATTGCACAAGTGCATGAAAATTACCGATAATTTTGCATGACAGCGTGTTGTCTAAAAACTGCACGAGTTCATTTTCATATTTTAGAGAAAGAGCCCGACACCGAAGGTGGAGGGCTCTTTTTCCAAAATATGAAAATGACCAAATGCAGTTTTTCTAAGAAAACACGCTCGAATGCAGAATTATCTGGTTATTTTGATGCACGAGAGTAATTTGGGGGAATATTTCCCGAATAAGGACATGGTTTTAAAAAATACACTTGTATTCTTTTTTTAATAAAAAAACGTACATGTAACTGTAAACAAAATAAAGAGACGCAAAAATAAGATTTTTTGAATCCGAAACGAGACATTTTTAATAATATTCACTTGACTTTGACGTTATTATTTATAAATTGTCGCTGTCATCGTAAGTTTACAATGGAATTACCATAGATACGTACGATGCAATTATCGCCGGGCTCTTTCGGTTTCTACAGTGCAATTATCGCTGTAATTTTCCGATAATTGCACTCCTCTAATGGGATTTTTTATACATGAGGGAAATATTCGCTGTAATTTTCCGAGAATTGCACTCCTCTAATGGGATTTTTTATACATGAGGGAAATATTCGGTCATATAATTTCCTAACATTGACTAAATGTAGTATTATAGCAAATTGTAACTCATTGTTTTACATGCGTCTTCTTTTAGTTTCACCAATATACTGGATGATTCTCAATTAGGTTTCGACCTAATGGGTTTAGTTCTTAAAGCATTATGAGAACTATGAAAATAAGAAAGATTTATATAAGAGAACACCAAACCTTAGTTGTAACTTTCTAGGAAATAATGAAATTGATTAATTTATTTGCATAAAACTTTGAAGCCTTATATTATAAATTCGAAATATTTACAATGATGTACAAATATATTTTTAGATACTTGTACCATATCAGTTTCGTAAAGCCTAAACAAAAGCGTTAATACTAAATTAGAGCCGTGCCATCATAATCGAGCACTAGGTTTTGATAGCACACAACAAATTTAGTAATAATATATATAATTAAAAAGTAATTGAGGCGTACGGTTACAAAACTGTTTGATTCCATATTTTATGAAAAATGACATTTTGATGGCGCTGTCATCTCTGAAATGTTATCCATACGCTAACATATCATTTGGGAACGAAACTTTATAAATCTGAAAGATATTAAATGGGAAAGTTCAATGACGGTAGCAAAACTTGCTCGTTCCTTAGTACATATTAGAGAGATTTTAAGCCATCTAAAAATAACAGCATTTTTGGGCAGTGTTATGGTTAACGTTATTACCGATAACGATTACGACGCCTTTCATAAAAGAGATTTCAAACCCCTTAAAACGAACGTCAAATCCTCTTAAAAATAACGGCAATGACAAATGTCACAGATGACATTGCATCTGTGTATTTGTATAGTATGAACACAAGAATAATAAATAACCAGAATCCAAACTCTCAACTGTCACCGTGTATATTGACTAAAAGCGCTGGGTGACCTTCAGTCCACGTCACAGCCAGAATTCCATGAGCGTGCTTACTGCATTTTGACTTATTTAATATTATTCATCTTATTAAGAAAATAGTACGAAAGGCGGGATAGCTGAACCATTGTTTATACAGTGCTGAACTATAGTTGAGAATAAACTAACCGAAAGTTGATTGGACGACTAACCCAAACTAATCAAATCTATCGCAACCGGCTCAAATAAGTAAACTAAGTTGAGACTAAGTTAAACTAACCGAAAGTTGCTTCGACGACTAACCAAAAGTAACCAAATCTATTAAAAATTCTCATAATGTATCGGAACCGGTTCAGATGACTAAAATAAGTTGACACTAAGTGAAACTAACCGAAAGTTGATTAGACGACTAACCAAAATTAACCAAATCTTTTAAAATTGATTATAATGTATCGGAATAAAAAAATAAAATAAGTTGAGACTCGATAAATAAGTATTCACTTCTATTACGTGTACCGTTATACTCGTGACTTTTTATTTGTAAAAATGAATGCCTATCTTTTTATGTACTAAATTAATAGATTGCTTTGCATGTTAATGATATATCTGTTATAAGCAGTTCAAATGACTAAAATAAGTTGAGCCTAAGTGAAACTAACTGAATGTTGCTTCAACGACTAACCAAACCAAAAGTAACCAAATCTATTAAAAATTTTCATAATGTATCGGAACCGGTTCAAATGACTAAAATAAGTTGAGGCTATGCCGAACTAACCGAAAGTTGCTTCAACGACTAACCAAAACTAACCAAATCTATTAAAATTGGTTATATCGTATCGGAACCCGGTCAAATAAGTAAAATAATTTGAAACTAAGTAAAACTAACCGAAAGTTGATTAGACGACGAACCAAAACTCACAAAATCTATTAAAATTGATTACACTCTTTCTCTCTTATAACATCGATAAAGAAGTATTCACTTCCATCACGTGTAATGTGCTTGTCGCGACTTTTTGCCAATCTCGATGAATTATGGGGATCCTAGAGTCCAAAAAACATTAAATTCTGAAAAAAAAACAACATTGTGTCCCTGTGTGTGTGTCTCTGTCCGTCACACGACTTTTCTCCAAAACCATTAGGCCGATTTCTACCAGAATTATTATTTAGGAGTTTCGGGACAATATCTCCAGACGTTTTATAACTTTTTTCTTTAACATTACAATTAAGGATAGTTTATATAAAGAATAATATACAAAAATTGGTTTTCACAAAAACGGCCTTAACGATTTTCATTAGATTTTCTATATGTTTACAATTTAGTAGGCAAATAACACGTACTACCCCGTTTTTTTTTGTGAAAAATCGGTGCAGTCCCTTTACTCTTGAGAAAAATGAACAAAATCGATTTTCTAGGAAACAGCTCCAAACGATTTTCTTCAAAGTCTGTACTTATTTATCAATTAGTAAGGCAAATAATATGCACTTATTTGTTTTTCTAGGGAAAATAAGATAAAGCCACTTTACTAGTGAAATATTGACCTTCCAATTTTTCCCAGTTCTGTGGCGGAGCTATGTTCCACTTTTTTTTTAATTCCAATAAACGAGAGATTAGTACCGTTTATTTAAGAATTTTTCCAAACCATCAGTTTTTCAAATTCACAGATATCCGTTTTGATGAGTTTTCAGCATATGGGCTTTAGTTTTAATTTTAAAACCATTCCAAATAATAATGTCCTGTTGAATCTTATCATATATTCCGCTATATTAACGCTGCCAGATATTTAATTAATATGCAAATTTATCTATTAATATACTACATAAAAAGATAGGTATTCATATTTACAAATAGAAAAGTCACGAGTATCACAGTATGGTTACGATACGTTACAATAAATTTTAATAGATTAGGTTAGTTTTGATTAGTCGTCCAAGTGTGGTACTTAGTATCTACTTATTTTACTTAGTCATTTGAACCGGTTCCGATACGTTATAATCAATTTTAATACATTTGGTTAGTCGTTCAATCAATGTTCGGTTAGATATTTATACAGGCGTTTTCAGCGATTTAATCATTCCTAAGATCTTAAAGATGCTAATAAATAAAACTACTTATTTTCTAACTAATATATTTATTTTGCCAAATTATTAACTTATGGTTTTGGGTTACTCTCTATTAATCGATTTTAGTGTATAATATAAGTTAACTCGTAAAAAATCCATTAAAACACGAAACACTCAACAAGGGAAAATCCATCCAAAGTATAACCCTGCATTTCCAACAGCTAGATTTTTACCATATTTTAGACGATCCGTTTACTACAGCCGAGCCGTAGCGCCTACACTGGCGAATTTCGGCGGAAGATGGAGCCATACGGGGCGTCCTAGGTGAACGATTTGCAGCAAACGCGAAGCGCTAGCGATGCAGTACGAAAAATTAATATAGTCGCACTGCATCGCTACCATTGATTTGTATAGGAGTGGATAAGCAATAGCCGCCTGTCGCACTACTCAAAAGTGGCAACCTATGGGCGAAAAAACAGGTTTCTGCGCATGACAAAATCGACGCAAAATGGAAAAACGTAAACAAAGGTGATACCGTTTTGTCATGCGCACTAAAACACTTGCCGTCTCAGCAGGCGTCGGTCAGGATCGAACTTGGCTTTTGTCTTTGACGTGTTTTCGTTTTGACGGCGCGGCGTTTTGAGTTAATAATTCGAGTTCGATTCGAGGCAAAATACCCGGCATCTCCTATTTTAAGTAAGTCTAATTATTATAAATATTACTTATTTATACCTTATTGTTTGTTTCACTATGCTAACTGGGGCCCATTTCCCAATCGGCAAGACTCCTCTACCGAATATTTGGTGAAATAATCACTTTCGAAGTCCGGGCCTGCCTATTTACCTTCACGGTGCAACAGCTAGCTCCTACTAATTTTCTAATGCGCAAGTCCAAATTGAAGTTTCTTTGTTTACATTTCGCGGTCGTAAATTTGCCATGTTTGGTCTATTTATTGCTTATCCACTCCTATACAAATCAATGATCGCTACTGATTCGCGTTCGATGCAAATCGCTCACCTTGGACGCCCCTGTTGCGACGCGGCAGTCGAAGTGTTTTATTGCAGCATCGTTTTCTTGAAAACTAAAGTTGTTATCAAAAAAATCACCGAAATAAAAAAGTTTTTTCGGTTCTTTGGCTACAACCTTGTCGCTTACTAATACATCTATCTCTAAAAGCAAAAAAGTTTTCTCGATCGAGTATTTGTTGCTGCATTTTTAAGAAATTTCGTGCCACCAACTTAAAAAAAAATAAAACTGGTGACCAGTACATTTTTTGCATTTGTCTCATGTCACTCATGATAACAAATGTCCAAATTGAGTCTCCTAAAAGTTTTAATTCAATCAGACTTAAAGTAAGGGAGATATAAGGTGATAAGCAAAAATTAAAAATATCACATAAAATTTGAGATTTTTCAGAAATTGGCCAATTTTGATCAGTTTCGCAATTCTAGATTGCCTGGCGAACACCAAAATAGAATGCGCCAGGTCCATTTACATAAAAATCGATTTTTAGGTGGTTGTTCGCGAGTGTAATAGAGGGTGCATCTTAGACATTGTTTGTTATCCGGCTATGAGCGCCGACACTGGCGAGTTTCGGCGGAATTTCGGCGGATCAAGTAGTGCAAGGTCACGGCAGCCAATGCCTAGCAACGAGGAAAGATTGGCTTCTGGTTATTTATTATTCTTGTGGTATGAATACAAGAATCCTAAAAAGTACCATTCTAGGTATGAATTGAATATAGTAAGACCATGTACGTTATACGTATATGAGTAAGATCGTTCAGACTAACATAATCTTCGATTTCCGTACTATCCAGTTTCGTTGGCCAGAATGGAAGAAGCTCTAGAAAATATAATTCGAAGACATAATCCTAATGGAGCCAACCACAATTTGATCAGAGATATTATCCGGAATGATATTTTTCAAATCAATCCTCTGCAGCAGGAGGATGCTATGGTGCAGGTTCAGGCAGAATTCGATTTGAATAACTTTGAAGACAATGAGGCAATACTTTATTTTAGATTTAAAAAAGAACATATTTATCGATTAGCAGGAGCACTGAGAATTCCACTGCAAATTAGAAGTATTATTATAGTAATTAAAGGATTATTTATTCCAAGAAATAATAATGCCCTACAATGTTTAAAAATGCAAAAATTATATTTGTGTCTTAAAGTAACTTACAAATATTCCAAGTTAACTAATAAAAATATAATTTCTATACGTTTTCAAATTTGTCATCGAATAATCAACCAAATTCCGCCAAACTCAAAAGAATGTCAGTAACTTCCAAGCGCACTGGCGACATTGCAGCCCATTAAATAACCACAACGATTACGATAACACCTTCCTTATTTCTTCGTAATTAACGGAAACCGTTATCGTTAATACAGGCAAAGCGATGACATTTTAGTACTGCGCATGCTCACAATAACGATAACTATAACGACATGTTGAAACAAGGGGCTTAAAATCTCTCTATTGTTTCAATACTATTTAAATCCATTACTCCGCAAAAGTATCAAAACTATTTTAGTCCAGTGTACTTGTACCAGTGTAAAACGGCGCGGAATCAAAACTTTTTCTTCCCCGACATGTCAACCCCTATAAAATAGTATATTATTTTATATGGAGGAAAAGTGATACTTTTCATGGCGCGCTCGTGTTTAACAGCCGAACGGAGTGAGGCTGGTAATAGAGAGCAAGCCATGAAAAGTAACTTTTCCTCCAAATAAAATATGCTGTTTTTTCTTCAAATGTCGACAAATTAATGCAAAAACATCTCTTTTTAATAGTAATAATATCTAATTCTTATTCAAGATAAATGGGTTCGCAAGGCGGCTTAGACCACGGTCGTAGGTGGCCTTGCCTAGAACGGTGTCGGTGAAATGTAACATCAAGCTGTCAGTGGACACTGTCAACAATAATTATTTTTTAAGAATGCGTCTCCGATTGCGTTTTAATTCCGTATTGATAAGCAGTTGTTGAGTAAGTTCGATTAAATAATAACCAATTTGTTCCTAAATTAGTG
>JAEQML010047779.1:0-55867 GCA_016904865.1 Pissodes strobi | reverse complement strand
AAACGCTTGATCAAACAAATGTCGTGTCCAATCTCTTCAGATATTCTATAGTGTTGGAAAATCTCATGTCAACGTTTGTTGTTCGCGCTAATCTCCCCTAACATGAACTGAATAGTATTTTTCTTTTCAGAATCGTAAGGCTTAGTTAAATATAGCTTAAGTGCAAAACAGACTATTCGAGCGGGTGTAAATCCAAAAGAAATGAAGGCGAGCGTCAATGGACACACCCACATATGTACAGGCTTTGATCCTTCAACATCAACTCAAAACTACCTTAAAACCGATTACATTGGTCTTACTCGAGTTGATTGCCAATTTATTAGGTGCAATGACATTCCCAAGAATCTTCCTCCCGGTGATGCCACAAATATTGAAGTATCATCCGCAAACTGTACAATCGCACCTTGGATATCCCGACAAGATAAAGAGTAAGCGGAACTCAAAACAAAACCCTAAGGCATAACACTTTTTCGAGTAGGAACCCCAAACCAGAACTATCTGACTACGACCCGTGAGGTATGATCTGAACCAAATCAACGCCGAACCCTTAAACCGATAACGCTTTAGGTTAGACAGCATTGCTTCTTGATTTACACATTCAAATGCCTTTGATAGATCAGAGAATACCGCAGCCGATAGTCTCCTTAACCTTCAGAAGCTTTGTCGGATAAAAAAGGAATGAGTTAGGAATTAATACCTCAAGGTAAGAAAGAGGATCCATAATAAAAGATATTTCTCTAGTCAGGCGGTATTCTCTGGTAAGCCCTATTAGAATAATAGCTCCAAGTCTATGTAAGAAACAGACCACCACTCCTAAAACTTCTGGTATAACTAAGTAAAAGCGAAGAGTGAAGGCTGTGTGGTTCCCACCTCGGTTTGGTCTTTTAGTGTTAAATTATGTGAGCCTTTTCAAAAAATGTAACTTATTATTTAAATTTTGATGTGACCGTTGTCCTTTGATGTTGTTTGTTCCTCTTCGTGGATATGTCTGTTTTGTTACTCTGACAAGTAACACTGATGATGGACCGGCCGAAAGCGCTCTGTTACGCTAATTTAGAGGTCCTTTGGGTTAATATTTTATGTATGGAATACAAAGGGTGTTTCATTTAGCATAAATATAAAGTGTTCACCCGACAGATGTATTATTTATAGGTGTTACATTTTTTAGATTGAAGAAGTATTACAGATGTTCAAAATTTCTAATAAGTAGTATACTTATTTACAGTTACATTAATATACAGAAATATAATAAATTAATTTTATTCATATTTTTTACTAGTCTAAAAATGAGTTATGGAATGAAATAGTAAGGCTGCTACTATTTATTTTTCCCGTCTCGTGTACACTTCGAACTGTACCATTTTCCTTTAGGCTTCGTAGTGAGTTGCACAGTGGACAAACGGCAAACCAAGGGTCAATTGCACATATCGGTTACTGGTTGCAGGTTTGCCTTTTGCAAACGTTCTTACAACTAACGGGACGTTACTTAGAGAAAAAAACAAACAATTTCAAAAAAGACGTAAGCATCATTTCTGTTATCAACTTGGAAAACAAATCAGAGTTAACGGAATGCTCTTGTAACACTTACACTAACTTAATAACCTGATAATTCCTAACTAAAATGTTATTAGAAGAGGTATGTATTGTGTGCGATTCAGGCTGGGTAGCTCACCTTGGCGGTAGCGGTCCTGGTTCTTGGTAGAGCGGTCAGGTTGGCTCATGGCTTCTTCTTCGAGAACAGTCTGTATTCTGATGGTTCAGCGCGACAGAATGTAGTTTTCATAATTTGGGAAGAGATGGGGATCACATCGCCTCTGTTTGTAAAGTAGGAGACTTGCGGCACACGACTAAAAGCATGCGATGCCAGCGTGCTACCGGTACTATGTTTCACGGCGTGTTGCGGGAAATGAAATGGCTACTGAATGCTTTATAAAACCGAAACTAATGTGTTTATTTTTGATCAAACGGAAGATAATCGGCTCTATAATCCGATAAATAAAGAAATCAGAACCAAAGGAGCATACCAAGCCCTAAAAATTTAGTAATTTCCTTACAATGTTGGGATTGATTTGAGCGATCATCGTCTCCTTGTGAATCCTCTTCGTCTAAGTTCAATGAAGCCAACTTCATACAGATGCAAGATCATCTGGCATTTGCACTAGATGTTACATTGTTGCTATGTCATCGCTAACTATCAAAGTTATGTTGTTTGGGCAGGATAGGATGCCTGGTAACTTGTCAACAACGTTTTCTAAATTGTAACTTGAAGTGGGTTGTTAATATATATCTTCGTTTTCCCACCATTTTAATTTAAGGGCACGATTTTTTCATAAAGGGCGCTTGAGACGATGCCTTTTTTTCATGCATCTTGATGCATGCATCGTAGCGCAACTATGACGCATGCGTCTCTGCATGCGCTTTTTAAAGGGCACCAATCGTTTGCGTCAAAAGGGAAAAAGACGCAGTGTTTCCCAAGACTTCTGGGAATTTGGTTGCGTTATCTTTTGCCTCTTCGCATTTTTTTACGTCAAATGGAATGGAGCCATGATAGGACTATTGAGAGAAGACCCTAATAATTATAAAAACCGGATAATACGCAATTATGCTGTTCAGGAATTATGTACAAAATACAGTATAACACCAAAGCAAATCTTGAACAAAATTAAGAGCTTGGGGTCATTTTTCCATAAAGAACATACAAAAGTTACTAAGAAGAAAAGTGGAAGTCGCAGGTAGACGGAGCCTATAATATCATGATAGAGGCAAAGGAAAAATTGAGCAAGACCGATTTTTCGCTTTTGGGGAAATAATTTGCTTACAAATTAAGAAGCTTAAATAACCAACGTTTACAAGCTGTAGCCAAGTTTGAAATCAACAAAATTCAATTTGATGTAGAAATGCAAAGTTTAAATAAGCAACCAAGTCCCACTATTGTGCGTTCAGGTGATACTCTGAGACCAGGTAATAGCCGCCCTGGATCTTCAACTACTAATTCTAGTTATGAATTGCCAATTACACCAGAAATTCTCAGCCCAAAATTAGAAATGCTTTCAAATCATACACACATAGAAAAGAGTTCTCAAACTGAGGGAATTGACGTTATTCCAAGAGCATATTGACTTTCATATGTGGCAAAAGAATATTACTTTGTGTCGAAGTATTTCTTCACCTCAGCGGATTCAAATAAAAAAAAATATATCTGAACTTCACATGTTCTTATGGCGAGGAAAAGTATTTCAAAAGAAATATTTATTTCTTCATAAGGAGAGGAATGATCTGAACTCCTCGCTGTTTTTAGATCAAGAGATCTTTTCTATGTGTGTAGTACTACAAATTCCAACCAGAATTCTGCACTAATACAACTACACAATGTTCAACAACCCAACCCTAACATGGCAGAGTTTTTGAAGTTTGATACACAATTATTTTTGAACTAAAGTTTGTTATCTTGTTTATTAAAATAATACTTTGATGTTAAATTAAATTATGTTTCTGGTTTCTCCAAGAAAGTTTATTTTTTCTAATTGGAACTACACACTTCAGGTATAATTAGTGAAATAGTTGAATCAGAAATTTTAAATGTATGCATTAAATTCCTATATGAATCTCCAGATACTAAGTATCTCAAACAAACTGCCAGTCTTACTTTTTCAGGAATAGCTTTCCTCATATTGGTACCTATTTGTTTTTATAATAATTGGCCCAACCATTCAACAGTTCTTCAAAATCCGTTGAAGACATCCTTGTGAAGTTTCGAAATAACCAACCGCCATCTAGCTGCATTTTCTTTATAAAGGAATTGCTATACTTCTTTTTCAGAAATTCCCGTATCCAACACTTGCGTTTATTACGTTATTTATTTCTCGCTATTATGATAAACGCAGCACACAGACCTCCAAACTTCAAAACATTCATGTGCAAGATGCACTGATATCAATTTTAAGTGTAATTGATAATATGTTGCACGATATAAAGAGGCAACGGTTTTTTGCGCTATATTGCATGGGCTGCTACACGAAATGCCGCATGCGCTAACGCATGAAAAAAGGCACCGTCTAAACCGACCTTAACGGACATTTATTTATCAGTAGGGTACGTTTTACTCCAGTTCTTTAATTGTTCCCTTAAGTAAAATCATCGCATTTTTGGATGCACACTATTTGCTCTTTTTACATTTAGCTTTCCTGAAAACAAGTGATTTGCAAAATTTGCAAAGCAATACTGAATTTTCGTCATCACCATTCCCCAAATATATTGATGGGCAAAACTTGATCTTCAACAATTTTTCTAAGGTCCATAAAAGAAACAATCATTCTGTCATATTTGCCTCGGAAACAATATTGTCATATGTCACGTAACTGGGAGTCAGGTATAAATGCCAGTTACTACTTAGTGCACAAATCGGGATCCTTTAGTAATGATTCTTACTGATTTATAACAAAAACTTTTGAAAAGAGTCTGTTATTAGTATCTTTAAAGCAATACTAAATATGACTATGCGTGATTCATTCCACGTTAATTTTCAGTTCCCTATTTGGCATAGTTTGATTCTCGACCATAAAGCATTTACATTTTTGTCATTCTCTGAAATAATGTTGTAGTTGGCCTTCAATTTGAATCTGCCAATTTCGGTCTAAATATCATGCCACCGCGGGTGGTAGACATGCATATTTATACCGTTTTTGTCGACCATTTTGAAGAAAATAAAAACAATTACATTAATCTCCCCTAAAATCGAGACTATTAGTGATAAATATTCTCTGCAGGGTCCAGCAATTTGCTAGGGTCGCCGTACGTACAAACATTGAAAAATCGGACATTCCCCTGCAGCATTATAAATTGCAAAAATCACGTTGTTGTGTGCTGTCGAATTACGGGATGGTTTATGTTTTCTGTTAGCAACTTTTCCGGACAAGCCGAACTCCGGTTTGCTTCCATTTTAATAGAATTTTAAAATGAGACGATTTACGGAATTTATATTTTATATATAGCGGATTAGGCGAAAACCCTTAATACTTATAGGGATTTATTAAATAATGTGCCAATTGCTCTAAGTAATTCAATATGTTAATTTATTGGATTTGATCGTTCTTCCTGTGGGTATTTGATGGTTATTTTCGCATTTTATGGGTTTCGTTCAAAGGTTGTTGCAATATTTCTATTGTTTTCATTTTTGACGGATTTGCAGTCCCCATACTACTTTATTCTTAAAATATCCACTCGTGCATCTCCAAGAAAGTAGTGGATGTTCTTCTAAAACTTTTCCTAAAGCATTACCCAGTATGAAGCTCAGAATTAAGTGGCGATTTTTGGCACACTTCCAAACGTATTTAGTCCGACTGGCTGTATTATACACTTTCCGTTTCGGTATACCATAAATCCCTTTTATATACATGATTAAAGATTGGGGTATTTTCTAACAATATCTTCCATACTGGGTTATTCGATGTTGCCAATAGTGACGAAAGACTTGCGCGTGGTTATGGTTTGTGTCACTATTTGGTAGTTGAAAGTATTTTCTGGAACACTAACATTTTTACACTAGGATTTGTAAGTTATTTTCATCGGCAAGCACCAGCCAATGCAATTATAACTGCCACTTTAGCCATTAAGGACCTTTCATCATAAGTTTTCCCTAGACATTTGAAAGCATTTGGATATTGTTTGCCTGATAACTTTCTACTTTTGTCGCTTAGGCCCAATGCAGAAAATTTAGTTGTACAGCATATGTTTGTCATGTTTGTAGCCGTTTTTGTATAAATATTCTATAATAATAATTGCTAACGACCAGAAACTCCTGGAGCCACTAGGGGCATTGCAAAAGTTTATTCCTGGTCTTTTGATTGTATTTGTCCTTAATATCGTCAATCACACGATTGCATTCGTTTCTCGCTTCGCGATAATTGCGATTTTCAACGGTCTGATTTTACTACCAGTGCTTGATGGCTTGCTGTTTCCCACCTACAGCTCTTTCGTATCTTCTGTCAAACCAGGGCTTTCCTCTTGATGATAACTTGATGGAATTTGGAATGAGAGACGTTTAAGCGGTTTCTGCTCTAAATACTCCTTCAATAACTTAGTATGTGTTTCTTATGGCTAAACGCCATACGATTTCAATACGAATTGCTCATATTGCTCAAATTTATAGGTACCACTGAAAATAACTACCAGGAACTGACAAAATGTCAATTCGTTTTAAATGTGCAATTACCGTCATTTAACCATATTTTAATTATTTATTATTGTTGTCCATCTAGATTCAAATCCTAACGTGACTGGAATAGTGTAGCGTTAATACTACTTTGATAACTTGCAATTATAACTTCATTCAGTTTATCCACATATTTATTCCACTTGGATGGGTGATTCTCGGAAAGTTTTAATGGAACTGATATTATTATAAAGTTTAATCCTTCTACGTCCAATAGCTTCCGGTAATCCAGTTTTAACTATGCAAAGGTGTATGTTCCCATGATGTAAAGCAATGTTAGGATTACCAAGTATATTTATTTGAGGCTCTTGTCAAGCATTCATTAGTTTTAATGTTTTACTTTTCACGTATCTATTGGTCGACATGCCTAGTATATTAGACTAATTTCGTGGTGAAATTTATGTAAATCATTGTTACTTTCCTAACTTGCTAAAACATAAGTAAGTAACATTACCTGCTCAACGTTCTTAGTTGGATCAAAATTGAAATGAAATATGTTAATGTCATGCCTGTACTTTTTGTTGCTGCAAAAGGATCATTTTCATGACTAAAACAATAATTATTTCAGTTTGTATAGATCGTGCTAAGTTACATAAAACGCCATTTTTGGTAAAAAAAGGCTCACAGTTACTATCTCGTAGACGAGGAGAACGTTTTTAAAAATTTTATTTCTTACAAGAAGGTTACAAGTACAACTGACTAACATAGGTGTTTCACTTATATTTATAATCTAATAAATGCTTATGTTGCATGAGAATAAAGATATGGAAATCTAGGGAGGCTGACGTAATCTGCAGAATTGCAGTTTCTATGGGAATGTAACTCCTCCCGACGTAGATGAAAGCACATCCTGTGGTTGTGATTTCAAAATTAAAAAATGTTATCGTTTGACTCATTTTTGGCAATCATTTGGACCTTCCTAAATATTTTCTGAAAATATTTAAATATAAAATATAATATTAATAACATAATAATAACATAGATTAATATGTTCCAAAAGCTGGTTCTTCTGACATAGATCGGGTTGGATATCTCTAGAAGGCTTCTTCTCTGCTCTTCGAGTTTGGCCTGTATTTCTTTCGTTTCCATTAAATTGACAGAATTTAAATCAATTGCAGGTGGATTGAAAGAGACGGGTCCATGCTGGATTGTTCTGGTCAAATTTAGTGAAGGTAGACTAATTTCACTAAAAGGCAAATTGCTAGGTTTATAAGATTCAAGAATAATTGATTTTATTTGAATCTTGCATTCATTGGGTACTTCTAGTAGATAGTATCCTAAGAGTGGAACATTATCTCTTAGATTTCGGCAAGTTGATGTACTGACTATTCAGTTTGGTACAGTGACGAGCCATTTTCCATCAATAATATTTGTGGATTGTATCTCGTTCAATTGGATTTTGAACGGCTGGCAAGTGGTGACGTTTGATTCTTGTTTAATCAGCTGAACGGCACATGGTGGATTGGCTTCCAGGTAAATGCTGTGGGCGTTTCTGCACAGGTACTCATTGACCGAAATTTGGAGACATCTTTGGTCCATATAGGCATACTTAGAGTTGCTTAGTGCGAGGTAAGGTTTATAAGGAATGTTAATTAGAAACGACTTGTTATTTGGGACTGGTATTGGGTATAGATTAAAATATTGATATATTTCAGTCTCTACAAGTGGAAGTTCTAATATAAATACAATATTGAAACCTTTTAAGAAACTCATAATTTCAATTAGTTTTTCAAAGCCCAGTATATTTTGAGAATTAATTGGTAGTGGTAATTTATCTGAGCTTAAATGAGAGCTTAATGCCTTAATTTATGACAAGAGTTCATATGGATCTACTATCGAGTTATGGAGAATATTGATCTTTGCAAAGGTTATTGCAACCTCTATTTTATCTAGCGGACTGTAGATAGTTTGATATATTAACGTAATCTGATTTATGATTACATATATTCGAAAATAATCGTGTAATTCAGTGTTGTGAATATCTACATTTCTAACAGTATCTTCAATTTGAGAAATACGCGTTTTTAAGATCATCTCGTTAGTGGTAATATTGGATATTATTTTTTGAAATGCGTTAATTGTAGAATCCAATAACGTTATTTGATTTAATGTATCAACTCTCAACTTATTTTGATTTGCTTGCAGAGTTGTTATTTTTTCGTCAATTTTTTCTGCATCACTTTGGTCTAGATTACCTGTTATGCATTTAATAATTGAACCTAGTGGGTTAAATAAGCCTCTTTTGTGCCTAATGTCTAAATTGGTAGGAATAATTTGTTTAATTAGGTTTTCTATACGTTTTTCAAGAGTATAGAGTGATGTCATTGAATTATAATATTCATTATAATATGTAGTATCATTTTTTAAGCTAAGGGAAAGCGTTTCTGCTTGAGCTTTTATAGAATAAAACTGATTAATCAGCGAATTCAAGTTGACGTGTTGTACAAAGGACCAGTGGTTCGATGTTATTTTAGCTGTTCCTAATTTGAAGGGTAGTAAACCTGGGTATCTGTTTAAGTCGTGGTATTTTATACCGCTTGACTCGACGACGGCCCAGGTCCATCTGGAACAATGGGTATTATTTTAGATTCATTAATATGAATTATTTCTGTATGTTTAGGTTTTGGGAAACAAAACCCATTTTTTTTTTCTAAAATTTTTGTTGTTTTGATTCTTCTGCGATTTGATCGTATAGAATTTGGGTATTGTTTTTGTGGTTATTAATATATTCAGTGTAAACATGAGATGGTATAAGATTCATAGGATCTCGCGAATCTGTGTGTCCTAACACGAGTTCTTGTGGACTAAAATGTGTACTAGAATGGATAGTGTTATTGTATGCTATAATGGCATATGGCATTAGGTTGGTTATATCAGAATTTGGGTCTGATTCTCGTAATATTCTTATATTTTCAATTAAGGTAGAATGTAGGCGTTCTACAGGTGAATTTGATTCATGGTGGTAGGGCGTTGTAAAGTGAACTTTAATATTATGTGCTTTTAAAAGTTCGTCTACTACTATATTTTGAAATTCTGTTCCGTTATATGAGATAATTTATTTTGGTATTCCAAAAAATGAAAAGAATTTTATTAGTTGGTCGCAACATGATAAGGCATTGCCATGGTATGGAAGTGCTTGACCGAATTTGGAGAATTTATCTAAGAATGTTAGAAAATTTTGTTTTCCGACAATAAAGGTGTCAATATGCACGATTTCAAATGGTTTACTTTAATGTATTTATCATATGGGGACTTTTTGACAATATTTTGATGAGGTTTATTGTTAATTATTCCATCTAATAAAGTCATTTCAGGGTAGTTTTCATTTGCGTTAGTACTATGTACAGTATTGGCAATAGAAGGTGGTCTTATAGGTGGTTTAATTTGTATGTTTTGAAGAATTTTTATCTTAGGGGTTTTTGATGTTGTTTGCTCAATTTCGGCAAGAGTCTCTGAAACAGTTTCTGAGGTTAGAATGTCCGGATTGAAGTCCTGATTTAAAAATTGATTAATATCATCGTTAATATCTCCCGGACTATTAATAATGGAATCCGTTTCGAGGGCATTTAATTGTATTCTAGATAATGCGTCACGAATGCTGACTTTGTTACCTTCTTTATATTTTTAAACGTAAAGTTACTTACGTATGACTTTATGCTTATTTTTATGCTAAGATAATGATTATTACAAATTATAATAGTATGTAGGATATGATATTGTGTTATAAGCAAATACTAAATAGGACAAGCGTATATAATGAACTTATCTTTCTACGTTAAGCTATTATTATTTCTTAATGGTTAAATGTTTCATTTTTCTGAGAATTTTACCGTACGGGATAGCGTGTCTGTATTAACATATATCTTCATCTTCTTCCGTGTATATTTGGTTCCGTGTTTTACAGGTTGTTTGACGAATTTTTTTGTCTTTGGGAAAATGTTTTTAAAGGGTTTCCCTATAGTTGTAATTACTTTCATGCTATTTGGATTTTCGTACATTATGGGTATTGTAGCGTAACGAGTAACTATTTGCTTGTTTCCGCAATCTATAACTGCTAATAAGTGTTCTAATAAATCCATGCCTATTATTCCATCAAATTTATCATTAAAATCTAGGACATAGAATTTATAATATTCATTTACTTTGAATATTTTAAAAATAGGAATTATGATTGCTTCGTTATGATTTGATGTCGATTGTATAGTTTGGACTGAATAGTCTTCTTCAAAGCTACGTTCTTTGTAGAATTTTTCGACTATTTTGGGTTAGTTTGGGTTAGTTTGAGTTAGTGGAGGGGTCTGGAATTTGGGTATCCCGAAAATCTTCATTATTCGAATGTTGATTTATATAATTCGAATTATTTTGATAAGTATCATTTTCATAATACATATTTTCGTAAAAGTCTTGTTCTGGGATGTTTGTATCACATTGGGTATTTTCATATTCTGGACAATAATATTGATTGTCGTATAATTGATTATCAGTATAATCAATATGTTCTGCTTGGTTTTCAGAATAATCGGGTAAATTATTTAGCGTTATATTGTTTATCGGATCAACAGCTTGATTGAATAATTCCTCAACGACATATTTTTGTCTTGGTTGTTGCGCGTTTCTTAAAACAGTGTTTCCAGAGGAAACATCCATAGGTTCAGGTTGTTGCGTTCTCATAATTAAGGATGGTCGCTTGTCATTGACATAATTTGAATTATTAACATAATTTGATTGAGGTCTAAAATTATTTTGAGTTTGTCTTTGCATAGAATTTTCAAAATTTGGTCTTGGTTGAAATTGTTGATTAATTAACCTATTTTGTGTAAAACTTGGATTATTAGAAGTCTATCTATTAAATCCTAAATATTGCGGTCTGTTTGCAAAAGTATTATTTCTAGGAATAAATTGTGCACTATGTAAACTTAATTGTGAATTACATACCACGTTTGTTGGAATGTTATCGGAATAATACCTTCGATTAATATTTGGTGATTTTTGTACATTACTAGGCATTATTGTGGTTTTCGTATTTAGATTTCCGCGATTTTTAAAATATAAGAAGTTCTCTTCTTCTTGAGCGATACACATCGCTTCTTGGAGTGACGTTGGATTTTTTAAACGTACTACTTTAATTATGGCTTCTTTGACTGAATCCCAAGTTTGTAATTCTATTCTAGACGCTATTAGATCAGCAGCTCTACCAACTAGTTTATTTAAGATTGTATCGAATAAACAAACATTTATTTGTGCAGCAGGATTAGCTACATCTTTATGATTATTCATGAAATTGTCACAAGCATTAATAAAACGATTTATCTGTTTTTGATTTCTATCAAATAAAGGTATGTTTTCGGCTTGGTATCTAATTAACGCATAATTAGGGTTTGCCATTTTGTTATTTTAAATATTTACTTATTAACTAATATTTAAAAATAAAGACTAGAATTAAAATTATCGGATCTTCCAATTTGTACGAGAAAGAAAGAATAAATCGATAAGTTAATCAATAAAAGGATATTAAAGTAATGATGCACTTACAACAATAGAAGTACGACGATTTTCATTCTTAACTGCTAGGCCCAATAGGAGGAGCGATGCTTGTCTCTTCTCTGGATTAACGTATGAGTCTCAGGACGATGCTTGTTCCCAATTCTCGCACCAATAGGACGTTGAGCGATGTTTGTCTCTTCTTCCCTGGTCTGGTTACTTGATTTACTTATGAGGCTCGGGACGATGCTTGTTCCCAAGTTCTCGCACCAAGAGGACGTTGAGCGATGTTTGTCTCTTCTTCCCTGGTCAGGTTGAATTGCCTTGCGCCAACTTGATGAGAAATTTTGGAATTGCCACAAATCGTTGAAACGAACACAGATCGATTTGCTCGATGCACGGAAAATCTGCTTGACAAATCCTACCGACTGCGCCAGTTACTATTTCGTAGACGAGGAGAACGTTTTTAAAAATTTTATTTCTTACAAGAAGGTTACAAGTACAACTGACTAACATAGGCGTTTCACTTATATTTATAATCTAATAAATGCTTATGTTGCATGAGAATAAAGACATGGAAATCTAGGAAGGCTCACGTAATCTGCAGAATTGCAGTTTCTATGGGAATGTAACTTCACACGCCTTTCCTTCTAAAACAAATTTGTTTGCTTTAATTTCTACATTCTCATCTGGCATTCTTATATTGCATTAGTTCCTAAAGGTGGTGCTTAGCAGCACCTTGATCAGCACTTCTGCATAGTATGTTGATCATGTTTTATCACATTTCCCTCCATTGTTTAATGAAATAGTAATATTCTTTAAGAAAAAAAATTACCAATCCTAAAATTAAATCATCTTTTCTTTGACGTACAGCCCTTAATTTGCAATATTACATTTTCCAACTGTATTTTTAATATATATTGTTGCTAAACTTTTCATGTTTCTATCGCAGCAAAAGCTTCCAATTCACAATCATTGGTATTTTATTTAAATCCAGTTTGTGAGTTATCTTCCTCTGAAACATCAGTAGGAAGTTCCGCTTCCGATTTGTTCCAGATTAGGTTTCTAAATAACTAATCCTTTTTCTTGGGCATTACTCAATTCGACTCGTTTTTCAGTGAATTACTGCATTTAATAATAGTAATTGCATTGCAATACACAATCCACATATCAATATTTTATAAAAAGTCGGTAAATTGCGTATAAAGGTTGATTGACTAATAGGCGCCTATTAGAGTCAATCAACGGTTTAAACTTAACATTGTTTAAATATAATTGTAGAAATAACTTTCGCAAACAATGTTGTTATTCCAATCTACAAATAGAGTTGTAATATTATTAAGACAAGCAGTCAGCACCAGTGGATGTCCGTATTAGTCTCTCCAGCAGACTATCACTGTGATACCTTTAAACAGTTTTAAGACATGCCAAACATTGCTAAGACATAGACTGCAGTGGAGGCTAGAGGGAGCTACAAGAAACAGAAAGTAATAAAACCACTGATGACATTTTGTATTGTATAGCTATAATGTGATGTAATATGTGACAGGTTTTCTCGACTTGAGGTGTTTCTTTTGACCAGCGTTTAGCGGGCAAGGGAACGTGTGACCTACTTAAATGCATAAACCACTAAATAAATATCACCCTGTTCTAAGTTTGAACTTGTACTTGGAAATTATTATATAAACATTAAAGGCAAACTATAAACAACGCGAGCAGTCACCGGGATCGATTATGAAACTTAAGTATGCAACGACCAGCACTTATTATGATATAAATACGCTAGGGGACGATCAGTTCGGCAGACTGTGTGTCTCATCTAATCCTGAGTCGTCTTGCTCGAGCATATTGTCCGCGGACCCAATTTCCTTTTCTGAGTCGTTTTGCTCGAGTATATTGCCCGCGGACTCAGGGGTCGTCTTCCCTCAGTATTACAAGTCGAATCTACAGGAGATTTGATAAAAGATAATTTTCAAAGTAAAAATCAGTGGAGTTCAAGTATATATTCTAAGTGGAAATCTAAGGTGATACTTACCCAAACTAATTATAAATGAAACACAGCACACACTCAAAATAAAAATTATTTTTATAAACTGTGACCAAAGACAAGATCCAAGTCACCCCACATGGAATAGTACTCTCCAGTTGTAAGCAGATTTGGACCAACTACCTATATCTAAAACCAAGGAGCAATAATTGTGGTGGGTCATACCTCCCCATCTTACCTGCCTAGCCTAAGAACACTCCTTTACATACTTGATATAGCAATAATGAAGACCATTAATCAAGATTTTGATATCTCAACAATAAATGAGAGGTCTTCATACCACAATCCAATCCTACTTACCCTAGGTAAGGGATAAAGCTCCAAATATAGCAGAAACAAGAAATTACTAACTGATCATCATACAAAGCTTACCTTAAGCTCACCAGAGAACAATACGGAAAAACGACTAAGAAAACTCCGAAATTAGAGAGGCAGCTGCCCTTAGTCTGGGTGCACTAGGCTTCTTTACATCAAGAATCAATGGTTAAATAAACCGCAAGGATTGTAACCATAGAGCAGGGCTCAGATAACATTGCTCCACCTTAGCAAAAAATCAAATAAAAATAACCCCTTGAGTATTTTTCTACATTCCCAACTAAGTTACGTAACCTGAAAGACCGCAGGTTATTTATAACAATATCTTTAACATATCTGTAGGATTTGCATATTTGGAAAGTGTGTGTTCTGCCAACCTCATGCAAATTGAATTTAACCCCCCAGACTATACTTGGTAAATAATTATTTGAATAATTCTTGAACGAGAACTACTTATAGAATAATGCCGCATTCATATATGCTCGTGACGTGCCTTGGACAATATATTAATTTACCAAACAATTATTTCCAGGCTCCAGACTTTGTACTTCGGTGTCTTCCAGCCTGGGGGAGGAGAATGAGATTTGATGGGCCACATCCCGTGGCAACTCGAAATGGCGGGGGCATCACTCCCCGTAATTAAACTGGTCTCCCAGCTCAGCTAGTCACAAGCTGTCATTGATCAGCTTTAGCATTTGTACATCGGTGTTCTCCAGCCTGGGGTTGGACGATGGGATTTGATGGGACACATCCCGTGGCAACTCGAAATTACGGGGGCGTCACTTCCTGTAATTAAACTGCTCTCACTACTTTGACGGTCCTACCGGCTAATAAAATGCAGCCCCTCTTGTCACAAACTCTCATTGATCAGCTCCAGACTTTGTACTTCGCTGTTCTCCAGCCTGAGGGAGAACGATGGGATTTGATGGGACACATCCCGTGGCAACTCGGAATGGCGGGGGTCACTCCCCATAATCAAACTGATCTCACCAGTTTGACGTTCCTGGCCAGCTAATACAATGCAGCCCCTCTTGCCACGAGCTGTCATTGATCAGCCCTAGACTTTTTACTTCGGTGTTCTCCAGCCTGGGGGAGGACGATGGGATCTGATGGGACACATCCCGTGGCAACTCGGAATTGCGGGGGCGTCACTCCCCGTAATTAAACTGCTCTCACCACTTTGACGTTCCTGCCGGCTAATAGAATGCAGCCCCTCTTGTCACAAACTGTCATTGATCAGCTTCAGACTTTGTACTTCGGTGTTCTCCAGCCTGGGGGAGGACGATGGTATTTGATGGGCCATATCCCGTGGCAACTCGGAATGGAGGGGGGTCACTCCCCATAATCAAACTGCTCTCACCAGTTTGACGTTCCTGGCCAGCTAATACAATGCAGCCCCTCTTGTCACAAGCTGTCATTGATCAGCTCCAGACTTTGTACTTCGGTGTTCTCCAGCCTGGGGAGGACGATGGGATTTGATGGGCCACATCCCGTGGAATCTCGGAATTGCGAGGGCGTCACTCCCCGTAATCAAACTGCTCTCACCAGTTTGACATTCCTGCCTGCTTGCGTAATCTCTTCGCAACAGACTAACAGTCCGTCAATTCCAAAAGACGTATAGGGATATTTGCTGTGAAAGACGGTAACGATACTATAAATATTGCTACTAGCATAATACCAAGTAACATAATTTAATTTTGAAAGAATATGCCGTTAGAGAATGGTGGACTTACCGAGGACGAAGATGATTTATGAAACTTTGTTTTCTGAAGAATATTTTGAAAAATTTTATAAATGCATTTATAAAGTATACGGTTTTTCATTTAAATTCCTTCCTTTTTTCGTAATCAATATGCTCAATTTTCTACTGTAAGTTAGTAGATACGTCAAAATACTTTTGTAAATTACTATGAAAAATGTATACAAAACGGTATCTACACTACAGTAATAATTTTCAATAAAGCTTCTGCACAAAGTTTGGGTTAGCTTAGTGTCACCAAACTGTTGACATAAAAGTATCTCACAATAACCATTATGTTAGTTACCGTTTCTGCGCTAACTACGGTAGTTTACTTCGTGTAGTGTAATTTACTCATTGAGAATTCGTTTCTCTAGTCAAAGGCCAAGTTAACCCAAAAATGAACATACGGTCATAAAACCGCAAGAAAATAAAACATTTCTTTGGGCACTTAAGAAACGCTTCCAGGAAAAAAACTAATGATTAGGCATACCAACTGACGTCTTGGTCTTAGAGACATTTTGCAATATACCATATGTGCTCTTTATTTTACCGTATTTAAGTAGTAGCTATTTACTTGCAAACGCAGATTTTATTGTCGGAATACGGGACTGTAATTAGTTGAATAGGTAGTGAAAAAGGGACGTCATGTTTTAAAAGTAGATTATATATTTTTCGGCGTAACCTCAAATAAAAAGGTATATTAATTATAATTTAGACAGTATACGTATGTTCAGAGATCAATAGATTTGTTCTCGGACAAATTGTGAATTAATTCTGAGTACATTACGAATTAATAAGCATACAACTACATTACGCATGCGTTATCCTGAACTAATTGGGAATTTAAGCATTAATAGAAAAAATATTAGTTATATTCTAGGTGGCAGAGCATTCCTAATATTAGTTCTTTTTCTTAGACCATCCCTATCATTTTCAATTTCTTGGCCCATATTTTCACCACCAAGCATAATGAATGGTTAATTAATATTTTCCTGTTCGGCTCTATTTTCTTCAAATTCTATATTATGACCCAGTGATATATTATGCAAAACAGCACAAACTCTAATAAATGAAATGAACAATAGTTTCTATACTACTTAATTTGATGATACAATTGTCTATTTTTTTCTCATTAATCCAAAGCAATGTTCAATTAAATATCTATTGGCATATAATAGATAATTAAAGTTTATTTGCCTTCTACTTAAATCACAAGTGGCGTCAACAAGTATTTAGTAAATGGATATCCGCTATCTCCAATGAGAAAAAAGTCATGACATCTTTCTGTTAAAATATCGCTTAATGATAATGATCGAAATACTCGGCTATAAGCTGAATATATCGTGAATTCTCTTTTGATGGTACAATAAGTAACATCACCTTAAAATGCAGCAAAAGTTGAAGTAGTACATTGATGAAATAAAAGATGATAGTTCCCATTATAAACAATAAAATATCACTTGAATAGAGTAAAAATGTTTCCTGTTTAAATAGTAATCTGGATCATCTCCAGGCTTGTCAATTCTCACCTGTGTGCCATCAATTTACACCTATCACTCCTGGAAAATATTTCTCAGCAAAGTACCTTTCAATTTGCGTTTGCCTCTAAAGAGTTGGGAACTTTATATAATCTGTAGATAAATTGGTTAAAAGGAACTTTTTGTTATTCCTAATCGATCTGCCACCATTCTGAAACTAGCAGCCTCATTGCTGGCAAACAACAAAAATGTAGTAATACGCTTTAGTGGAAAGATTTTGTCAGAATCTCCCACCTCATGATGATAATATTTAGAGGTTTCAAATATTTCAGATAATTGTTGAATTCTTTGCCTGCTTAAACGGAAATGACACGCATATTCTTCGTTACTAAGTAAAGGAATAGTATCCTCGAAATAATTGTATACTTTCGGTACCTCATGATTTGCAAACAACTCTTCTGAATCCTCATCACTGGAACCTAAATGATGCATCATTATCTCGAAAAACAGTTCTGCAAATGTTTCAAACAAAATATTATTTAATATCATTAGGTCGCATTTATTAAAATCAATTCAATTTTGCTTACCTAATGTATTTACCGTATGAACGATCGCTTCTGTATTAAAAAAAAAAAACGTTAATCATTGCAAAAATTGAGTCCGTTTGCAGTATTATATCCTCGTGCTTTGATTTTGGAATCTATTGAATGTGTTCGGAATTATTTTTAACATAATATCCTTGTTCCGGTGACGTGATGGTTCCTGAGATAGGCTTCCACGAGGGGATAAACTTCCTCTTCCCTAGGAAGGAGGATTAGATGGAGGGAAGGATGGAATCTTGTGATGGACTAGTCTGGCTTACAGACGGGTCTAGAATCGGAACATTGTCTGGAGCTGATGCGTACTGTGAGATCCTGAGACGGGAATTATCCACCTCACTGGGCGAGCACACTACGGTTTTCAAAGCGGAAATTTTTGCGATCATGATGGGGGTTTGGGAGTCATTAAGGCTCAACATCGGTAGCAGGAGGATTTGTTTCCTCCGACAGCAAGGGCGCACTCGTGGCGCTGAAGTCGGCCCGCATGCGCTCCTTTTTCGTAAAGGAGTGAAGGAGCTGGCTGATTAAACTTGCAAAGCACAAAATGTTTACGCTATCGGCACACTCGAGTGTGCCGGAAAACGAGGTGCTAGCGAAAGACCTTCGAAGGCTTGGGCAGAGGGTCGGGCCGAAGTGGCATGACAGACAGCTCCGGGAATCAGATAGACGAGGCTCATGATACATGGGTCCGCGAACAGTCTCACCAGGAGTTGATGGGCCTAACAAGGAAGGAGTGCAGGGTACTGGTAGTATTTTACACAGGACACGGCGCCTGGCTCTGCTGCGAATTGCAGAGGAAGTGGATTATAGATGATGCATGGAGGACGATGATACTCAATAACATCTACTTACAGATTGCCCTGCCTTCGTGTGGCCAAGATTCAGAATCTTTGGCGCGACGCTGATCGAGCCAGATTCAGTGCATCGTGTTAGTCTGAAGGAGATGCGGGCTTTCTTAAGGAAGACCGACATCCTGGAGGTTCTCTAATACGGGCTGGGGTAACAACAGATCCAACTGGTGGCCTAGGTGCAAGGCCCGCTAGGGGCCACCCCTTCTGGTACTGATCCTTGTTCCGCGAACGATGAATTTTTACCTCCGAATGAGGATTTTTGTGTCACGCGAACGACAAAGCTAAAAGGCGCATGCCCTTCAATCCCGAACTAGTTCAGGATTTTTCCCGCGAACAAAATTAATATACACTATGGGCAAAATTAAATTGAAACCCTTTTCAATGCTTAATAACTTTTTTATTTTCAAAGGATATTTTATCATTTTTGGATATGTTATGCCCTAAGGTATTGGGATTTAAAAGAACTTTGCAAAGACGATCTACTTCAGTGCGGTACAGAAAAGGGAGTATTTTTTCAAACCATTGTATTTCAAGTCGTTGCGAAAATCGGCCAAATGAGATAAATATGTAAAAATGGGCAAGCAAGATTTGAAAGGGTTCGGAATATTGACCATTAAAAAACAGGTCAATACAAACAAAATAAAAATTGATACTTTAATTTTGATAAAACCATGTCTTGTAGGCCAAGTTAAATTGGATCCTTTTTTAATGCTTAATGACCTTTTAATTCCAAAGGATTTTTTATCATTTTTGGATATGTTATGGCCTAAGTTATTGGGATTAAGAAGAATTTTGCAAAGATAGTCTACTTCAGTGGCGCACAGAAAAGGGAGTATTTTTCAAAACCAATGTATTTCAGGTCGTTGCAAAAATCGGCCAAATGAAATAAAGATGTAGAAAAGGGCAAAAAAGATTTGAAAGGATTCGGAATAGTGACCATTAAAAAACTAGGGCAATAAACAAAAATAAAAATTGATACTTAAATTTTGGAAAAACCATGTCTTGTGGGCCAAGTTAAATTGGATCTTTTTTAATGCTTAATGACCTTTTATTTTCAAAGGATTTTTTATAATTTTTGGATATGTCATGGCCTAAAATATTAGATTCAAAAATAAATTTGTAAGGCGGGTCTACTTCAGTGGCATATTTTTTATTATTTTTTTATTTTAAAAGTAGATTCAAAATTTCTGTACGCCAATGAAGTAGACACGCTTTGCAAAGTTATCTTTGATTCTAATGTCTTAGGCCACAACATATCCAAAAATGATAAAAAATCCTTTGCAAATAAAGTCACTAAGCATTAAAAAAGGATCCAATTTAATTTGGCCCACGAGACATGGCTTTACCAAAATTAGAGGATAAATTTTAATTTTGTCGTTATTTCATTTGGCCGATTTTTGCAACGACCTGAAATACATTGGTTTGGAAAAATACCCCTTTTTCTGTACACCACTGAAGTAGAGCATCTTTGCAAAGTTCTTTTTAATCCCAATACCTTAGACCATAACATATCCAAAAATGATAAGAACGCCTTTGAAAATAAAAAAAGTTATCAAGCAAATTAAATTGGATCCTTTTTTAATGCTTAGTGACTTTTTATTTGCAAAGGATTTTTTATCATTTTTGGATATATTATGGCCTAAGACATTAGAATCAGAGAAAATTTTACAAAGCGGGTCTACTTCATTGGCGTACAGAAATTTTAAATCTACTTAAAATTTTTAAAAATTAAAAAATAATAATTTTAAATTTTAATATACGCCACTGAAGTAGACCCGCTATACAAATTTGTTTTTGACTCTAATATCTTAGGTCATGACATACCAAAAAATTACAAAAAATCCTTTGAAAATAAAAGGTCATTAAGCATCAAAACAGATCCAATTTAACTTGGCCCACATGACATGGTTTTTCCAAAATTAAAGTATACATTTTAATTTTGTTTGTATTGACCTAGTTTTTTAATGGTCAATATTCCGAACCCTTTCAAATCTTTTTTGCTCATTTTTACATCTCTATTTCATTTGGCCAATTTTTGCAACGACCTGAAAAACATTGGTTTTGAAAAATACTCCCTTTTCTGTACGCCACTGCAGTAGATCGTCTTTGCAAAGTTCTTTTTAATCCCAATACCTTAGGCCATAACATATCAAAAAATGATAAAAAATCCTTTGAAAATAAAAAAGTTATTAAGCATTAAAGAGGGTTCCAATTTAATTTTGCCCACAGTGTATAATAGTATAGGTCTAAAGGAAATAGTATATTGTGTAACTAGGAGGAAAAGCAAAACATTCCTGGAGGACTGTGGTAGTTGCTGGACGAGGCGCAGCCGAGGCCAGCAACACAGGAGTCCAGGAATGTGCTTTTCCTACGAGTTGCACATACTGTTTTTTATCCGATCGAAATTAATTAAAATACGTACTTATATTTGGTCCAAATCTTACTCTAAATAAAAACGGTGTTTTAAATTTAAACTCAACATAATATCAAGTTTTGAATCGAGCGAGCTTGAAATGTATTACGTAACTACGGAAATAGCGTCTAAATGTTGCTTTTGATAGACGTCAGATCTGACAAACAGGGTGTTTGAATAGAACAGAAATGATACATTCCCGGCCTAGGACGGGAATGTTATATTCCCGGACAGTTATTATATACAACAGTAAAACGATAGTATGTTGCCAAGCAACGAATACAATATGCTGGAATCATGACTTTTGCGGTGAGAAAACACATCGGGAAGGTGTCGTTTTTCGTCCGATCGGAAAAAAAGGCATTTTTATCCGATCGGACGAAAAACGACACCTTTCCGATGTGTTTTCTCACCGCAAAAGTCATGATTCCAGTATATTGTATTCGTTGCTTGGCAACATACAATAACTGTACAAGAATAGAAAATAACAGTCCGGGAATATAACATTCCCGTCCTAGGCCGGGAATGTAACATTTCTGTCATATTCAAACGCCTTGTTTGTCAGATCTGACGTCTATCAAAAGTAACATTTAGCTGTAGTTTCCGTAGCTACGTATATACTTCAAGCTCGCTCGATTTAAAACTTGATATTATGTTGAGTTTAAATTTAAAACACATTTTTATTTACAGTAATATTAGGCTCTATTTATATAAGTACGTATTCTAATTAATTTCGATCGGATAAAAAATAGTATGTGCAACTCGTAGGAAAAGCACATTCCTGGACTCCTCTGTTGCTGGCCTCGGCTGCGCCTCGTCCAGCAACTACCACAGTCGTCCAGGAATGTTTTGCTTTTCCTACTAGTTACACAATATACTATTATTAAATTATTTCCATATTGCCTATTAAAGATGCATGATTTAATAATGAAATTATCATACATTTTACTTTTGACAATGGGATAATTCAGCCTTTTGTGGCGTTATATTATTAATTGCAGATGGTCAAGAAAATATCGGCAATTGCGGCATATAAAACAACAACCATCAACCATAGAGGGATAATCCCAATCCTTTTTTCCGATTTATCTAAAATGTTTGTATTTGAAGTTTAATTCAAGGAAACATTGTTTCTGTATGGACTATAATAAAGTGAACAGTGTGTTTCAAATAAATGTATATGGTTTCGTTTCGTCGAAATAGTAAGTAAGACTTACTACAATTTTGTTTCATATCTCTATCTATCGGACGATAAAATGTATCGGAATAATGAAATTTGGCACACATCTAAGAGATGTGACTCTGTGCAAAAATGTTTTAACATTTTCGGAAGCGAATACATTATTAGAAGTAAAAATGACAATTGTAAATTTTGTATAGGTTACTGAGCCAAAAATTACTTTTTTGAAATGTTTAGTATTTACTTATTAAAAAATTACATTTGCCGCGAAAAAATTATACTAAACTCAGAAATATTAATTTCGATGATTTTTTCTCTTATCAAGCTCAAGTTTAATAATTAGCTTGTATCTTTAGAACTAACTGAGAAAAATGACTAAGCCTACCCTAATATGCTAAGTGGGCCAATCTACACGGGGAAAAAATTAAGTGTGATATATCAGTTAACTTGGACTCTAGAAAGCTTTGCTGTTGTCGGTTCTGGTAAACGCCATCTTCAGTTGTCTAGATCAACTCGAATTCTCTACATAGCTCGCTATGGAAATATGAGTAACAAATGCTGCTCTTCTTGTATCACTCAATATGATTTCATTGACTAAAATAATCCAGAACCCACTACGTGGAGGTCGCTCCATAGCGAGTTCCTCCCTACCTCCTTCCCACCAGCCAAAAATGCTATTGGTCTACAGCCTCTCTCTCTCAGCTTTCCGATTTTTTTCTGGAGGCAATCCAAGCTCAAATTAAACCAATTCTTGCTTCTGTTCCGCTTACTATTTTAGAGCCTTCGGTGAGTATTCAGATGCATCGTTCAAGAGCTTATGAGTGACAAGGTCATTTCAGTTTATCAATTCGGTGTTATCTTGACTTTCAAAATTGAGTTTAGGGACTTTGAATTCTTGGATGATGCCATTCTGAAAACCCCTTGCCATACATTTGAGAATCCTCTTTAGCCCAAGATCTCTTATTTGCTTTGTATTATCACTAATAATTGCCAGCAGAATAACTTCCCGATGAACAAAAAATGCGTTCTTTTGTATACCTGGATCAATCACTTCTTTAATTGCACGAAGGTGAGTTCAGTTTATCAATTCGGTGTAATATTGTGGTTTAAACTTGAGTGTGGCGACTTTGAATTCTTGGACGTCGCTATCCCGAAGATCCTTCACATTTAAGAATTCTATCAAGCCCAAGTTCTCTTATATGATATCGTTTATCTGTAATTATTGCCAACATAGCAGAAAATACGTTTCTTTGCATGACAGGATCAATAACTTCTTTAATTGCACGAAATTATTTTAGCGGTTTTCAGCCATCTTGCGTGTGCTATTTTTCCAGAATCACGGTTGGAGACATTTCGAGGTATGCGATATGCGGAACACATTTCATACATATAAACTTGATTGTTCAACAGTCCTTAAGTTGTCTTTAAGAAATCGAAAATACTTGATATTTTGCTTCTGGCATTTCCAGAGATAAGGTTCTGCAATTAGAGCGGTATCTCTTATGATAAATAATTCTCTTTTTTCTCCATGAGCAGTGTTCTGTCCTTTCTACTGTCATAGTAGCTTTCAAATTGTTCCTTGATTCTTTTTCAGCTCCATTCTGCGTCTTTTTTGCCTGTCCTCAATTTACTACGGCTCATTAGTTTTGAGGGGTCATTCCTACTGGTGACACCGAGATCTTACAGGATAACATCTACGAGAAGAGAAGCAGATCTATTGAATACTTCAGTTCTATGGTAAGCCTCTGCTAAATATCTAAAATTAACTTTTCCAAGATCTGTTCTTGTTGCTTTTAAAGGTGATGGACCATCTATTTGAAAATCAAACTCACTTGTTGACGAGCTTTTAGACAGAGAGTCATTTCCCTTTACAGTGAAGAAACTTGCATCTAGAACAAATTTTGCTGCATGCTCTCTAGTTGTATTAGTTGCTCTGGGCCGCTTTGGTCTTTCAATTATTTTATTACTTTGGCTTTTCTTTCCATAAGATTTTGTAAATTCTTGTTATTTTAACGTCAGCATTTCCAATGAATACTTTTTTTTGTTTTTTTTGTCGTTTAAAAATTTTTGTTCTGTTCTAGGGATTTTGTTTTTGTATTTGCACGAGCCAAAGTCTTTACACCTGCAGATCGAAATATCAAAAAGTTGTTCAGTTGATTACCTGAATCCTTTAGCTTCTCTAAACACTTGTTATGATGTACAGATCGAATTATTTTTTTCAAATTCCTGAAGTTCCCGGCATAGTCTTTAGTAAACCGAGAAATATCTTGTTCGCTTGTATTCAATACAAATATAAGCTTTTTGGACACTTTACTTATACTATGGTTTTTACCACTTTTCTGGTCTTTTACTAATTGTTTCTGGGTGAAAAAATGCATCATAACATCGCCATAACTCGCAATTAAGTTCTGTTGGTGCTCCATATACCTCAGATTTGATGTTTTTATGTTTGTTCAGTACATTTCGCACAAATAACAATTACAGGTTGGCTAAACGTTCAAAGAGCATCTTGTTACTGATGCTCGCGCGCGTTTGCATGGTTTTATGGGTTTATTAGTATCTATTTTTGAGCAAGACAGCTACGTGAAAGAATAGGTCAAGATAAATTAATCTGAGTTTAAGATATTTTCCATAATTTTCCAAAATATTGACCTGCAGTAGGCACCTGAAGATATCCTAGAAAGCCAAAATTTGACAACTTTTGGTTATACAGTATACCAATATGATATTTGGAAAAAAATCGGCCTCTTGAATTCTATGCCGGAAGAAACTCTTCAGCATGACATTTATCATAGATAAAATCAGTATCAGATCCTCTATGGGTTATTATTTTTAATTAGCTATTAACTCAATTTAGCTGTTTCTTTCAGCAAAACAAATCCTATCATCTTGGTTTTTGTTTTTTTCCAGAAACCAAGTGAAACAGATGATCATGCAAAAATGGCTGCTCTTGTAGTCAAACTAGAAAAGTTTAAATTGGGGATAATTATAAAGTTCAACCTTTTATTAAAATGTATCCAGGGACAAAAAGAAGAAAATGGACCTGCTACATATATTTAATGGAAATCTATTTTGTGGTATGGTCACAGGTTAAGAAAGAACAGATGCGAAAGCTTCCGCTTACGCGTGGGACAAGAATCCTTAAATCTTTAACTAGGCAACGCCGACTTATTTAGTTAGCCGTTTTATGACACCGTCTGGGAATTTCACGCCGAGCCGTTTCACGCGCCGAGCTGTCAGTAGCTGAGTTGTCAGTAGCTTGGGCAATAAGTATTGTTTTCGTTAGTTTATTTTGTTCTTAGTTTGGTTTGTGTATATGTTAATTAGTGACTTTCAGTTTGCAAAATTTTCATGTTTCGTTGAAACTTAAAAATGCCTGGACATTCATGTATTAACATAAATGTTACGTTTCGAAGAGCGGAAGCGAAATATCAATGTTTTGTTTTCCCACAGATCGATCAGGGTACCTATGTGTTTTTATATTTGATTAATATTACTAGTAGCTAAACAAATCTACGACTTTCGAATTTAAACGCCTTACAATGTGTTGAAAGCCTTTATTTAGACGTCCTTTTGAAATAATGTCATAAAATGATGAAATAAACAATGTTTCTTTTCTTTAAATGTGAAGCTTGGCTGAAAGCAGCGAAAAGAGAAGACCTTATCGAAAAAAGTCTCAAAAACTACCGTTTGTGTAAGAAGCATTTTGAGGACAAATTTGAATCTTTTGGAAAGAAAAGAAAAAGCCTTTTGGAAAATACCAAACCCACAATTTTTTGCAACACACCTCATACCTGTGACTTTGTTGCATTGGAGGAACCACCACAAAAAATTCTACATCTATCAAATAAGTACTGCTTTATAGCATATTTATATTAAAGAAAAATAATGAATTTATAAGTTAATTTCATAAACTATGCAGTGGTTCCTAAATCAGTTGATGAATTTTAGTGACTGATTTCTAGGAACAAAAATGCCCAACATAAAAGATATTGGCTTGCTAAAAATACCCCGCTTGCGAGAAAGGCAGTTATTTATTTTTATTATTTTTTAAGACTATTTACAAAAACTTTAAAAAGGCTCAGAACTATTGCAGCATAATTTAGTATGAGTTAATATTACAGTGAAACTCATTTTTCCTATTTTCTAAATACAGCAGTGGCGTTCGTCAGGAGATCTAAAGCATAATTTTTCTGCGTGACGATGAACCGTTTCGGAGCAAATATTAGAAACGTGTTCTTGTTTTTGCATGATTCGTAATTACACACATATTTGTAATACCACGAAGAAGGCCTACATTATCTGTGGTAAATGAGCATTTCTATTTTTTTTTTTGAAATTCCCGAAATGAGAGATTGTGTAATATAAAGTTCATGCTTGCAACATATTTTTTTCAGAAACCTTTATATATGAAAATAATAGAATACGTAACAGTCGTGACTCACGATGGATATAGAGATAGTTGTAGAAAATAAGGAAAATCACCGTACGAACATTTTATTTATTATGTAATTCAGTTAGAAAAAATATTTGTAAATCATTTTCTTAAAATATCTGTAAAAGATATAACCAAAACATATCTTAAAGAAATGAACTTCATAACTTTTAACCATCCATTTTTAAACTTCCCTTTATTTTATATTGAAAAACTTTTCATTCGATTAGGACAATTTTATACCATTAAATATGTAAATATAAACCTTAAAATTTCCAGAAAAAAGAGAAGACTCATAGTTTATTTTATTCCATCTTTAGCTCTATCTTAATTACCTAATAAATAAAATAAAAATAATTGAATTTTATTTACTCCATCTTAGAATTTCGTTTAAATAACCGAAATTTACTTTCCCATTCTTTCTCACAGATTTTTCGTTTAATTACTTTTTCGATAAAACGTTTTCAACTCATAATATTAAAATACTAATCCAAAAAATCTAATAAGAACCATAATATCTCAAAAAATGTATTAACAAATCAAAACCCATGGCGCAATAATCTTCATTAAATTTTGCAAACGGCCAAACCCTATCCCTGATGCAACAAACTTTCGTCTTACAGAAACAGGCGCCTCGAATGTGTACAAATATGCGGCTACGATCAGAAAGCGATTATATTTTGACAGGAACTTTCGGCCTAGGGATGAAATTTTTATAACTTTATCGCTTAGGGGGCGCATCTAACAGAAACTAACCCAAAGCATGCCCAAAAACAGACTTTACCTATTATATTAGCTAGTGACTGAACAATCTGTACCCATTTTCGGTGACGAAAATGCATGTGTAATAAACATTAATCTTTTTGGTCTGGGGCCGAATTTTCCTATCAAAATATTTGACCCCTTATTACTATCAAGTACCTGGTGCATTATCGGGCCGAAAGTTCCGCTGCGCCGCATCGCGCCTGTAGCCCTATTGCGGTCGGCCAAGGTCACGAAAAAGCAGTATAGGGAAAATCTTAAAGGATTCGTATCTGTTCTTAATCTGTGGTATGGTAGCATCAAATTTTCCTCTATCAAGCTTGGTTAACCGAATCATAGATTATTTCTTCAAAATTGCTGTAAATTTATATAGTTCAGTGGCGGAACATTAAGAAGTAACGTTGTAAGTTCCTCATATAGAGTAGATCCTTAAAAAAATAACTACTCTTATAAATGTATTGATGAAGCCACTGACTCTTTGAAGAATTTTATTCTTCATTTAATGATTGGAGTTCTCAACCACGAAATAATGTCAGTCTTATCCAATTAGGGATCGGCAAGACAAGAAATCTTGTCTTGACAAGCAATTTCTTGTCTTGTCTTGAAATTTTTTCAAGAAATAAAAAAAAATCTTGTCTTGATCATTTCTTGAGAGTTGGTGTCTTGTCTTGACTCAAGAAATCTTGAAAATTCTTGACATCTTGACAAAAGGGTAACCCCCGTTTAAAAGTCGTTTCTTGATACATTGACAAGAGGGAAACTCCTGTTTAAAAGTCGAAATGAGATTGGTTGATATGTATGATTTATGCCTGGAATCGAGGGTCACGCGGTCAGGATAGTATTGTTTTACATTTCGTTGCTTCATATGTGTTGACAAATTAATTTTTTCTGGTAGATATGTTCTATATTGTTGTGGAGGATTCATGTTTTACCTGACAAATGTTTGCCTATTCTCTTCACTTAGAGTCGCTTGCTCTGGCTCCATAGTGTAAACCGCACAAGTGCTAGTTTAGTGACCCTAATGATGCTGAAAAACCTAAAGGAAACTGGAAAAATGGTCTACGTTTCGAGGAACAAATCTGCCCCCGTTGTCAAGAACGAACAAATCTAAAAATGAAAATGGTTAGTAAATACAATAAAACAGTAAAAAGCCCTTGCAGATTGTTAAGCTTTGACTTGACTTCGTCAAAGGGTTTTTCAGCTTCGTTAGGGTCACTATACTAGCACTTGTGCTGTTTACACCCTGGAGCCAGAGCAAGCGGCTCTCAGTGGAGAGAACAGGCAAGCATTTGTAAGGACTTTTTTTTCTTAATTTAAAAAATTTTACGTAAATTAAAAATTTCTGTACGCCACTGAAGTAGATCCGCTTAGCAAAGTCCTTTTTGATTCCGATATCTTAGGTCATAACATATACAAAAATGATAAAAAAAATCCTTTGCAAATAAAAAGTCATCAAATATTAAAAAATTATCCAATTTAATTTAGCCCACAAGGCAGAGTTTTACCAAACTTAAAGTATCAATTTTAATTTTGTTCGTATTGACCTGATTTTTTAATAGTCAATATTCCGACCCCTTTCAAATGTTTTTTGCCAATTTTTACATATTTATTTCCTTTGGCTAATTTGGCTGCCACTGAAGTAGACTCGCTTTGCAAAGTACTTTTTGGTGCCAATACCTTAGGCCATAACATATCCAAAAATGATAAAAAAAACTTTGGAAATAAAAATGTTATTTTTTACATAATAATTTTTTTTATCCTTCGATTAAAAATATTTCAGCGCTTTGTTCCTTTTTTCAATAAACTAGCAAACAAATGAGTTTTTTTAATTTTATATTTTCAAGAAATTTCAAGATTTTCTTGATTTCTTGCCAAGAAATATTGATCTTGAGAAGTAATTTCTTGTCTTGTCTTAAAAAACAAGGATAATTTCTTGTCTTGATCTTGTTTTGAAATCAAGACAAGATCAAGAAGTTGTCAAGAAAATGGCGACCCCTATATCCAATGCTATGCAAATATTTATTAGAGACTAATGCTTTAATTATTGCTAGATTTGTCCAAGAGTAATTTTCTAGATTTTTCTTTGTGCATTGGTTCACATTAAAAGGCTTCTACACTCTGCCTTGCCTTTATCTAGCACTGTAAAAGTAGGCCAGAATCAAAAAATAACTTATCCAAGAGTAAGGCATGTTAACGTGCATAACACCTGCCCTAAAATAGGGTTGCGGAAGGGATTTTATAGTCTCATCATAGTGATTATTTCGAGGACGCGTTAAATAGCTATAACACAAACACCATCCATGGAGTAGTGTGTAAACTGGATCATATAATCGGAGACATTTTCTGTAATAATATGCTGTGGTCCCTTTTTAAGAAATAATTAGCATACAAATATTTATTTAATTTGAAGAAAACTCAGAATTGGGCAGACCATTCTTTATGATAAGCTCTTAAGCTCAATTTTATGTGAAAATAATTCCCATTTTACCTCCCTAAACATTAGGAAACTTCATAAAAGTTTTTATTAACGGCGGAGGTCGGATTGTTAATTTTATCTTAATGAGAGCCAAAGGACTGGGAGTAAAATAAAGAGGCGACGCTACATCGCAAAAAATCCTAGTTAGATAGGGCATTATTTTACGAGCTGACTAAGTAGCAATTATTTTTTATAATTAAGATATAGTAACGTCACTTTATTTTATCTTTTCCATAATTTTTGTCACATAATATTTGATTTGAAAATAAATTATAGGTTATAATTCCAAAAATTTGCACTTCTGCATTATTCAATAGATTTTTTCTATTCTACTTTCTTGGATGAAAATGTAAAGAAAATGGTGTGATGACAGAAGAGAAAACTTAAAAGATTATCAAAAAAATATATAAGAAATAGCATCTATGTATCAATTACTAGTTTATATGCAAACAAGAATTAATAAATAATACGTAAAACGGGGCTACTTTGTCACCTTTTGGACAAATTTTACTCTGTAACTTTTTTTATTTTTTCGATTTTTGTCCTGAAAAAAAGCAAGTATACCGACGTTGCCATTTTGTATGTGCAGCCAAAAAACCAGGTGCCTAGCATCCAAAGGAAATAGAACAAATAAAGAATAGAGTGACAAAGTACCCGGTGTTTGGGGATACTTTGTGACCTTATTAAAAATGCTTTTAAAATGTGTATAAAGGGCTAGAGTGACTAAGTAACCCCAGATATAGAATCCTCGCACAAAAATTATATATGTATACATATTTTTACTTTTTAAATAAGATTTTAACCTTTTTTCAAAAAATAAATTTTATTGTACAAAATATTTCATTTCAAAGAGGAAAATAACATTAACAAACTTAAAATATCTTTAAAATGTTCTGTAACATACAAGAAAACTTACATAATATTATTTTTTGTCTCCGTCATATCTTATGGATAAAAACCCCCTATGAAGGTTACCCCAGTTATAAAATTTCAAATACCCCAGGCGAGTAGGAAAACACTTTCAGAACCTCGCCGATGAGAATTCGGCCCGCCCCAAGGATTCTGGGGGGGGGGGGGACATTGGCAAATACTAAAAAACATCGAATATTAAATGTACCAACATACAATGCACGTACATTGATATTAGATGAAAGACTAACTGTTCTCGAGATAGAGCTAGAGCAAATAAAGTGGAATATTGCTGGATTGTGCGAGATGAGAAGACGAGGCGAACAATACTTAGGCCCAAAATCTGGACATAGCTTCTACCATGCAGACAAGGATGACAGCTCTATAGGAGGAACCGGCTTCCTGATACACCGACGCCATGTCAGCAATATTAGGTCCATTAAGGCAGGCCAGACATAGAATGGTCAAGGAGGTCCCTAGTGGGCGCGGCCGCCGGATATAATAGGGTTCCAACAGAGCATAGCAAACATACTAAAAAACTCAGATCCACATGACTATATGGACAACCTGAATGATGCGATAGTTGCAGTTTTACAAGAAAGTCAAAACGAGCACTGTCCAAAAGCCAAGACTGATTGGCTGATTGGCTTGACTGATTCAAGCCACCAGATAGCTGATGGAAGAAAGACATAATGCGAGAAGCCAGAAATCGGTCACCAAAGCAGAAATGAAAAAAAAATGAACAAGCAAGTGTACAAAGCTATATGAAGGGATATCAGAACTTATAACAGAAACAAAATTGAACTGACTATAGAGGATAGCAAAAGCATGAAAGTGCTGCGTAGAAGTCTGGGAAGCAGAAGAAGAGAAATAACGAAAGTAAGAAACAAAACAAATAGGGAAGAAATACTGTAAGTTGTAGAGGACTTCTATCGTGCGCTGTACAGAAGTCACAGGGAGAAAAATGTAAATGTGGACCTATAACCGGATATACTATCAGCCGGAAAATGTATTATAAATCAAGGCTCCGAGGAATTACCAGATATATCTTTAGAAGAAGTCGAATTTGCCTTGAGGAGAATCAAAAACAACAAAGCACCTGCAGAGGGCTGCCTGATTGCAGATGCAATTGGAGGTCCTTGTTTGCTCAAGAAGATAAAGGCTCTATTCTGTTTAAACAATAGCATAATGCCGGATAAATGGTACAACGCTACTGTTACAATATTATACAAAAATGGGATATAACTGAGCTGAAGAACTACAGACCAATCAGCCTGCTAAATCACCTATATATGCTCTTCACAAAAATAATAACCACTAGACTACAGAACAAACTAGATTTCTACCAGCCAATGGAGCAGGGGGTTCCGTGCCGGTTTTGGAACAAATGATCATCTGCAAGCTGTGAAAGTACTGATTGAGAAGACCATATAGTACAATAGACCGCTAGCTCTCGCCTTTGTAGAGTTCCATAAAGCCTTCGATACGTTTTGGAAACACTTCAAGAATGCCGCGTCGATTATCGGTATACAAAGTTAATCTACAATATCTACAAAAACGCGACCATGGCAGTAAAGATGTTCGAGAGTACCGAACGTATCCCAATAGGCAGAGGAGTAAGGCAGAAAGACACGATTTCTCCAAAATTATTCACTGCAGTCCTGAAATATGCATTAAAGAAGCTCAACTGGGAAGGAAATGGTATACATATATATAGTAAGAGACTAACGAACCTACGCTTTGCGGATGACATCATACTGGCGGCCAATAATCTGAGAGACGTCGCGTCGGGATGATGCTACGAGAACTCCAGCAGGTGTTCGCTCAGGTAGGCCTAAATATCAATATCTCTAAAACAAAATTTATGACAAACTTCGTCCCCAGTGGAAATATTATAGTGGGGGGCAAAGAGATAGAATTGGTAGAAAAGTATACAAACCTTGGACATGAAATCCGAATCTCCAGAGACAACCAAACATGCTAATTAAAGAGAAGGACAAACGTGGCGTGGGCAGCTTTTGGAACACTCGGAGACGTGTTTAAGGGCGTATTGTCAGTCATGACCTATGGAGCCGAGACACTAACCTTGACCACCGCATCTGCCAACAGACTCAGAACAGCACAGCGTAAAATGGAGAGATCAATGCTGGGCGTGTCGCTGAGAGATCATGTCAGAAACGAAGAAATACGCCGAAGAACGGGTGTCACAGACGTTATTGCACATATTGCCAGGTTCAAGTGGAACTGGGCTGGATCCTTGGCCCGAATGACAGACGGAAGGTGGACGAAGAGGATGCTGGAGTGGAGACCTCGAGCTGACAAACGAAGCAGGGGAAGACCTCCAACGCGCTGGACAGATGATATAAAGAGAATCACGACCAACTGGATCCAGACGGCTTAAGACAGAAATGAGTGGGCAGAGAGAGGGGAGACCCATGTCCAGCAGTGGACACAGAGAGGCTAGATGGTGATTAAAAAAAATTAAAATAATCTGTAATATTAATAAGAAAACTAAAATAATATTCTTTTTGGGCACTTCCATTAAAAAAACTTAAAAATGTTTTGTAATATTAATAAGGAAACTTAAATAATATTCTTATTTGGCACGTTCATGAAAGAAAACTAAAAAATATCCTGTACCATTAATAAGAATATTTAAATAATATTCTTTTTGGCACTTTGGCTCACTATAAATTTCTAAATCACAAAAATATTTCGGGAAAAGTTTTACGGGACGAATTTGCTGAATCATCGTCGCATACTGCACATAAGAAATAGGGGGTCGTTAATGTTTTCGTTGCATATGCCACAAATTCATTTGTGGTACTTGCTTCATTGTAGCCAGTCCACCCACCTCACTCTACGAATTCTGCATTTATATCCTGTCTCTTTTATTCTCTTGGAAGCCGAAGAGCAAGGCAACATTCTCGTGCCAACCACACTTGCGTTTGGTTTAAGGATCTTTAGCAACACCTCTGTGTTTTTGCAATAGTTCAATAAGGCTTGTGTCCAGTGGACGCCCCACATCTTCCTGCTTGACTGCAGCATTCGACAACCTTTTCAAAACTTCTTGCGGATTGCATGGGAAGAGGTGGCTCTAAAGCCAGACATTACATTTTGTTTGACGTTGGGTTGAATCTGCGACCACAGTCTGTTCAGCAGCAGAGGAAATTTTTTCATAGGAACAGAACGAAGATAGCGGCTTTCTTTTCTCTACGTGTCTCACTCGACACGTTCTCTTTATAGGTACAAAAACTGCCATGTCCAAAGGTTGCATCAAGTGCGTGGCATTTCGTGGAAAGGGTGTTAAATAAATATCCTGTTCCTGTGCAATCCTAATGACGGTAGGGCGAAATTACTAGCCTGATTATCGCCCACTACGATGACTCTCTTCCGTGGTTGCCTAGTCCGTAGAATGTGTGGCACTAAAAATTGAGTAAACCAGATCTCAAAGAGATTGGCACACCATTTTTCGCAAAGGTTGGAGCCCTTATAAATAACCATGGGTGGTAAAAGTTTACCACTGGCAGTTCCGCATAGCATAATGCTAATTGGGTTCTCGAGAAATTCTGAAACTGTGCCACTCTTCTGCAATATCTAGGAACGACGAATTTTCGTATTCCAGGGTCATCTGTAATATTTGTTTCATCGTAATTATCTATATGGTCACCTGTAGATTCTAACAAAGCCGGTGTCATGTGGTCAAATAACTTATTTACGTCATCTTGATCAACAGAAGCGCGGGATCTTTTTAGCTTGGATGCTATCCTCACAGACAAATTGTTCCTTTGGATAAATGACGCTACCACATTCTCCCCGGGAGGCTTATTTGTATCGTGCGTATGAGATCCCGATTTTTTATAGCGCGACTGTAATATAAATGTGCAGGCTTTTCATATTATGGGTTAGTTTTGGTTCGCTGCGCCCCCGCAGCGAACGAAGCGAGCGGAGGACGACGTGGACGGAAGTGTTCAAATATTCGGAGAAACGCAACGGGGAGTATTCTGGTTAACATTTATATAACATTTATATTATAGTCACGCTATAAAAAGCGGCTTACTGGACGCACGATACAAAAATGCCTCCGGTAGATTGTCTTTTAGCACGGGAATAACAACACCTTTTTTGTCACAATTTGCTTTCAGTATTTGCTTGTTATAGACTTTAGTAAGCGGAAAGCCCCACACTGTAATGACGCCATGTATTCTTACAATGATGGCTTCTTCCTCCGGGCTCAAGATGGCTGTATGACTCTGAAAAACTCTAGACGCCTATTCTTTACTCATTCGATCTTGCACGGCGTGTACCGCATCGGCCACCTGTTCTTTACTGAAGTTGTCATAGGTCCGGCTTCCCGGGTTTTTTTCGTAGGTCCGCATTTTTTTTCTAGTCAATTAGAACCTGAAAAAGAAACTAGCCTTACCAGTAGCAACAAATAACAAAAAATTTTGAAAAAATTACACACAAGATGACAAAGTTGCCCCGGGTGGCAGAGTAGCCCGCGTTTTGTGTAAAACACAAAATCCGAATAATTCCAATATGAACAAACATTTTAATGTAGTTACTGAAAACACTGTAGACTATAAAGTTTGAGGTAATATTTTAATTGGAAATCTCTCATAAAATCCTGAGAAACTGCTGTCGTTTTCTTGAAAAGTTTCCAAATTCTCCGATTCTGACCAAATTTTTCCATCTTCAAATCGTTTTAAATGAGACGTCAGATAAATAAATCTACTTACTTACCATAAAAACTATACGCATCGATATACTGAAAGTAAAATTTTATCTCAAAATCAGCCATAAAATCAACAAAATATTTCAAAGTTTCCTAAGCCTGATCAAAATATATAAATCTGCATAGTTTAACTTGAACGTCATGCTAAAACATATAAAGACGTATTGCAACTGTATATTATTTTCTAGAAAACCCTTACATAGGCAACTTAAATGTGATCTTTATTTGAATAACTTTAAACTTAAATATATTGACTGTGTGAAAGATCTAGGTGTAACGATGGATTCTAAAATTATGTTTGAAATTCATATTGAAAATGTTGTACGGAAGGCCTTTAGAAATCTTGGTTTTGTTTTTCGAGCAACCAAAGGCTTCAGTAACATCCAATCTTTAGTAACTTTGTATAATACCCTTGTACGACCAGTGCTTCAATACGCCACAACAATCTGGAACCCAATGTACTTGAAGTATATTGATCAACTTGAGAGTGTACAGCGCAAATTTATCAATCCGTTAAATTATAGATTTTATAGGCAACGGCATTTCATGACATATAATGATAATTTAAAGTTATATAATATGCAGTCTCTTGAAGTTCGTAGAAGAAATTTTGATTTAATATTTGTTTTCAAAGTTGTACATAATTTGACTGAATCCACATATGTATTGGATCGATTATCTTTTATTAGCAATTCTTACATTCTTCGTAATAGACCTACTTTTGTTGTAACTAGATATTACTCTAACTATTTATCAAATTCTCCAGTCATTAGGTGTACACGTACTTATAACAGCTTTACAAATTTATACCCACATATCGATTTATTTAATATAACCCTTAGTGGTTTTAAAGGAAATCTAAGACGGATCATTAGTTAATTGTATACCTCTGTTAAAATAAATACCATTATTTCTATGTTATAATTAATGACTTGTTTGCTAGCTTAGTTTTTTGTATTATATTGTGCTTTCTTATTATTGGGCAGCTGCGTCTGTCTGTAAGAGAGCCTTGTTGATAAATGAATAAATAAATAAATAAATAAATAAATATATACGATTATTAATACATAAAACGTATTAGCTTTTATAACTGTTGGTGAAGTGAGTGGCTATTCTGATCATCCGTTTTCTTCCAGCACTTTGTAACTGCATTTATTTTAGTGTGGATAATCTATTGGCTCGTTTAGGTTTCATCAAACGACTAATATAAAAATAATTTTGATATTAGTTTAACTCTATTTGTTTATATTACAATAATTATATATACTTATAAGTCTGTATTTAAGAACTAAGTTAATAACTTACCTTTGATCCTCGTTAGATCGTTTAAGTTCCTATACTACTTTCGGTTTGAGTATTTCCGTTCTAATCTCGGGCTGATATGGCCTTAATTTGTTGGGGTCATTGATTTGGTTTGAGGTACTGCTGCTGTTTCCTTATTCACCTATTAATTCGAGAATAATTGTCAATTATTATATTTCTCTTTTTCGTCAATAGAAAAAAAACTTGTACTTTTTGCTTATTTTATTCAAATACTTGTTAATTTGTGCATATATTGCTTATTGTTGTTTCTTCTCTCTCAGGGCGTATTCCCCACATATTTTCCCGTGGTTTCTCCTTATTTTTCTTTAATTTCTCTTAACCGTCAATGTTTGTTTTTCTTTCTTAAGTTTTGGGAGATGTTGAGATTATTTTGTGGTTCCACCTTCTTACGGACAGTTGTGGACTTTGATTATTGAGATTTCTACTTTATATTATTTATCTTTGCAGTGGCATGATATAAATTTTGTAATATTGAATTGGTGGCCTTGAATATTAGTAATGGGCTATTTTTCCTTAATTGTTGGTGACGATTCGAAGCTTTAAGGGTTTATTATTTCTTTAAGGAATATAAATTAATTTTAGCTCATTAATCGTTATTTCCCCAGTTGTTTTAAGATGCTTAGTTCTCGTTTATTATCTCACGAAGTATTGCTTGTGTCAAGCATTTCTTCATTTCGATAGTTGCTCTTCGCACTACGATTTTTGTCTTAAATGACGTTCCAAGTTCCTTGGAAGATGCAAATGCAAATTGATTGAAACCGATGATCTCGGCTTCTTAGAAATTTCTAGAGGGAGAATAGGAAGTGTATTGCGTGGTTCAACTCTTTTTTTGTATTTCTTTTTATACTACCCTCTTTGAGGATTTCGAGTTAAGTCACTAATTTGTGGCTCCCAGTACCGATTTATCAAGACTTTAAAACTACACGAGAGGCTTTCCCAGCTTACCTTATTAGACCGAGGCAGTTGATTCTCCAAGCAACTTTAGAAAGGGTTTCACCTTTGGGTAGAGGACTTTCATCTTTGAGCAGAGGACTCTCACTCTCGGGCAGGTGACTTTCACTTTTGGAACAAGGACTTCCAGTCTTGGGCCAAGTACTTTAGGTTTTGGGCTGAAAGCCTACAGTTACTGCTGAGCTTGCGGCCGGAGAAACCTACTTCCATGGGTAGGAGTTTAGCCTTTCCAACGGGGTCTCCACTAGATTTTTCACGTTCGAAGACCTTCCGACTAGTCTAACGGGGTATCGTTCCCATTACTTTTTATTATCTTATTATTGTTGGCTGAGCTTTAAAATAGCTCCTATTATTTTTTGCCGATTGCGATAATTATTATTGCGTTTATTATTGATTGATAATAGTATTATTATTGCTTTTATTATTGATGCCATTACTAATTCATACGTTTCGAATATAAACTTACATATCTGTATTAATTTTAAGTAAACCAAAGTGATCACTTCGGATAGGCATACAGTACCGAGTCTACCAACAGAATTGGTCTCAGTACATTCATCAAATTGTACCCGCTGAATTAATTACTTAATTGTTTTTTTTTGTGGTCATTCCTTTCTTTTCCCTGTTCATGAAGTTTCATTGTAAAATTGATGTAATTTAAAAAAATAACAACATGTCAATAGATCAATTCGTAAATAAAGGTTGTGTTTGCTTCTGGCGGAACTGGTGGCGCTCACGGACTCCACACCTGGAGCCGATATTGCAAACATGACTCTCCGGTGTTAGGTTCGCTTTAATTAACATCTTATCCTTTTCAAAATAGTAGAAAATCACGTTGCGACTTGGACGTAATATCAGTTAGCTTATGCCACGTTAAAAACAACTGTGAAGTCTAAAATACTATACTCTAAATGTAAAGAAGAAAAAGTGGCAAACTTTGATTATTAACAGAAAATTAGAATAGCCTTAACAGTGCTACTAAATTAGCGCTATCTTAATTAGTGGGAATTATTAATTAGGTAGAGGGAATAAAATTTAGAGATCGACTATCGGCATTATAAATTAACCATCAAATACAATTCAAAAATAATTTAATTTTGATAACGTGACTCCACGGTTTAATCTGCTAACCGATCGATGGAACCTGGTGGATGGAAAGGAAGCTCTAATAATTTCCGCAACCCTATTTAATCCGTGAGCTAGGCATGTTACATGAATTAAATTTTCATAACAGGACAAGGATTTTATCTATAGGAACTGAATTCGACGAAAACAAATGTGTTAGTGTCTCTTGAATAACGTTTTATTAACTGTAAAGTTGTTTGTTTTTTTCCAGTTCTTATACAGCTATAAGGTAAGCGTTTCTAGGTTCTTCTCCTCCCAAAACATGCTTGGATATGCAATAGTTCTTAATATATGCATTTCTCATTCAAAAGACAAAAATATGCAAAAAAATGCATATATTTGCAAAATTAATAAAATCCGGCCTTTAGGTATTACTAATGCGGGTTAATGAAAAATCAGTCAATGACAAAAAAATACTGGCCAATACTAGGAAACAATAAAAAAAATTATTTCTTCATAGTCCTCAAGCAAAAATATGACAACTTGTCATATATGTGAAGATGTTTGAAAATGCAATGGCTGGGCTTTCTGATAAAAGAAATATTAATCATAAAAAGGTTTGCGTGGAAGGATTTATGAGTGTCGTACGGATTGGAGGAAGAGCCTCTGTCCTTAGTTTTGATCGGAAACCTTGCTTAACAGGGATATTGCGTTATCCCATAAACGTTTAAATAAAGCATATTTTAAGGCCAAAGTCATCTTTTGCAGATGCCTTTTTTATATCTCCATATCAAAAAATTCCGGAAATACTTATTTATTTGATGTTTTTTGGTTTAAAGTTGTTTGTTGATGTACACAGAAAAATAATTTTTATGGTTGAATTAATCAGAATAATGAAATAATGCAAACATATTTAGAGTGATTTAAAACAACAATATTCCGATAGATCGCATATTATTTTAAGTCATGTTTGTGTTTTATATTTGTAGAATCTATTATTATTATCTTATATTTATATGATTAAATGGCTGGATTTTTAAGTTGACAGTTATATTGCAAACTTTTCCCAGTATGTAACATTTTTTATTTAAGAAAATATCTTTAAGGGGCTTAAAAATATAACTAATTTACTTGACATTTTAGAACAAATAGTAAAAAATACTTTATCATCAGTTAATTGTAATACGCTATTGTATCTTTTAATCCAGGTACGTTAAAGCTGTTATCTTAAGCATGCTTTATACTAATACAAACTATGATATGCTGATATTATGACTGCTATTTCCCTCGGTAATTTTAACAATTCCGTAACATCAGGTTGTTCCGAGTTCACTTGTATTTATTTTTGGTTTAAAATAATAACTTCATCTTCAACCTATTTTAAATTACTGTCTGAACCGACCCGGTAAGAACAGTGCGGAAAATTCCGCATTTTAAACAGTATAAAATATTAATAAATATTGAATTCTTGTGTTGCCCTCAAGTTTGTTCAAAACTATTTTTTATCTTTTAAATATTCAGTTGATAATTATTTAGTTATTGTAAAATGAAAATTAATATTATGGTTGAATTGACATAAATACAGCAGTAGAATATGTTATTTAAAAATGTTAAATAATATCAAATATGCAGCTCATATGCTTGAAATGGGTCGCTTCCTACGGTAGAAAATTGAAACATTTGTGACGACTGCGCGTGTATGAAATTTTTCAAAAAATAAATCTGATTGAAGGGTAGGACAGGAATTTTATCTATCTTGTACCAGCGACCAGATCGAGAAGGCAGAGAAGGTAGGCTTTTAAGTTTCTTTATTTCTTTTGTTATTTGATTTTATTTCAAGTTTTCTTATATCTAAAATCTGTAGAGAGAATAAAACTGCTAAGCTTTTAATTTGCGTGTAACATTACAGATGATAATTCGTGAATTAGCATCGGCCATTTACACGTGAATATCTGATATTCCGTTTATAGGTATCTTTTTTTTATATCGCAAATCGTTTCAATTAAGTCGATATTTGGGGCGGTATATGAACAAGCGCTGTCTGTTGTAGTGTCTGCCTACTATCGTTTCATATACCACGTTGTCTTAAGACGTAGGATATGTTTTTGCCTCTAGGGCATACGGAATATCGGTTTTTGGAACTTAAGGCTTTTTGAAAAGAGAGGAAAGGACCTGATCCTACAAGAGAGGAGAGTTATTTAATTTCCTTTTTAGTTAAGCAACCCAACTGATAGAATCGATCACATTGGCCTATAGGGTTCAGATTTAGGTTTTAGTTGGAGGTAGCAATTTTTAGAAGTTAATAACCAAAACCCTCTATAATGTAAGAGACCCGGTCTAATTTTCTCTAGTATCGCTATCTATTATTATGGGATATATGTGGATTAGAGTTAAGCTTGGATAGTTATTGTGCGACCTATATAAATATTTTACAATCACTCCAGGTATTTAAAAAAACACCTTCTCAAGCTCTTTCTTGACCGTGGTGGGTGCCTGATAATAATCGCTCTGTTTCTTTACTTTTATTTAAATTTGTCCTTACCTTTGTTTTTGAATTAAGCTGATTTTTGAGTTTGAAAGTAGCTTTCAGTCAATAATTGATTATCTGGGTAAATTTATTGATTTCCCTTTCTGTCTTATTATTATAATTGTTTTTTTTTTTGCTTAATTGAAATAGTGTTCATGACGATAGTACCTAATCTCTTCATTGTCTTATTGAAAACATAATTGTTCACACACAATTATGTGCAAATTGGCGGAGGTGTATTTAATTAAATATTATATTTTTCCTTCAGCGTCTTTTGGCATTTTTCTCTTGTCAGTTTCTATATTAAAAACCTAAGCTAGGACAAGTGACGTTCTCCGCCAAATTGAAATAGAGTTATCAACATTATTGGTGAACTCTTTAACTGTCTTGTACTGCTTTTTTCCATGCTACACGCAATCGCCTTACCAGGACAGCTTCCAGTGACATCACACGACAGATCCTAGGTACTCCAGCAACTTTCAGTAACACTCTCCAGGAAGCTCGGAGGAACCTTAAGGTGATTAAAGTGCAGATATCACCAAGAACATTCAAACGAATCTTAAATTTCAACCTTTATGTTTGTTAGAAGGAAATCTAAATAGAATAATAATTGTATTTTGAAATATCCAATCTTTTATTTTGCACCTATTCACAACAACTAGACTCTGAAATAAATCTTAACCTGCATGCTCCGAACCTATACACCCTGAGCTTATCTTTCAGTTTATATTTTTAGTAAATTGAAGTAATAATTAAAAAGGAAAGCGCATCTATAGTTAAACCTTTAGAGTAACAAGTTGGCTTTTTATTTGAATTATAGTAATAAAACAAATAATATTATAACAATACACAAAAGTGGAAGAAAATATTCAAAATATCAGCAACTCTTTACCCGCGAGCCAGGCTAAATATCCACGAACATTTGCCTACAGGTGGTCATACTAGAAATGACAATGAAAATGACATAACATTTTATGTGAGTAAAGGTTGAAATAATTGTTCGCCGTTAATTTAAATGGAACGTTTTAAACGTATTCACTAGAAAATAAAAAAAAAAAGCGCATCAATAAATAAAAGAAAGTCAAAAGGGCATGTACTGAAACAATTTATGTCATTTCGTACTGAACGAAAGTATGAATAATTCAACGCTACCACCGCAGCGGGAGATTTGGCAATAATTTTTAATTCAGTAATATTACCATTTATATCGGACAAAATTCAGAAAGTTTTGAAAAGTAGTAGAAATGTTAGGGATGACATAAGAAAAACTAAACTAAAAAGTTCCCACCCCTAAATAGTGTGCTTCATCCCCTAGGACGTCGTTTTCGCCCACTTTTTCAAGTTTTCTAGATTATCTCGAGAACGGTGCACTTCTTGATAAAAAAAACCTACATAGAAAAATATAAATAATAAAATAAATTCTTATAAAATTTTCTATAAAAAATATTCCTACACATTTTTTCCTAATATTTATAATAATGTGCGAAATAAGGCATATTATATATAGTGGTTACTTCCGGCTAACACAGTAAATGCAATATAATATATAATTCTCGTATAATATAAAGTCCAATGCTGAACGCCAAAAAGTTGGCAGTATGCTACTGGCCTCACTTAAAATTAAAATAAATTTACCACTTCCACTCTTCATAGGATTAACCTCTCGATTTTTAAAGAAGAAGTAATATTGTATATGGATCGTACTTGATTCCACACCACCCCAAAGATATAGTACTTGACGCATTTTTACGTGGTGTTCCCCGTAGTCCTAATACACTTCAAGTGAAACTTCTTTACTGACGGGGCGACAATTTTCAGAAGCGTCTAGCTGCCCCAGAATGGATTTCGATTGCGACGCTTTGCGCATGCTCAGTCTTTGACACACATTTGGCAAAAGGCTTTGAATTTTTGGTAAATTGTTTTCAGCAAGCCTGGTGGCGCAGTAGTTAGTACGCCGTGCTTGTGATACGACTGCCCGGGTTCGATTCCCGTCAGTGGCGAGAGGTGTTTTTTTATTTTTATAAGGTTATGTTTGTAAAAAGATTCTTTTCTTCATTTTTGGCATGCCTTAGGTTAGCTTTGGTTAGTTTTTGTTGGTCGCGTCTTGGTAGCGAGTGAAGCGTGCGGAAGGCCAGGCGACAGGAGGGGGAACTGCGTTTATAGCATCTAGGTATGGTTGGTGGGAACTACCGGACCCTACTTCTTATCTATGGACCCCACCTAAACGGTATAGTCGTAATGCGGTGCTGCGATTGATGTTCTGAATGTCAGGGTGTGTTGCATGTTTTACCGCTTATCAGAATTACCCATGCCTTTACGGTCCAGTTATTTGCTTTCGACAGGTCTGATGTTGCAGTGGTCAGACCCTGTGATTGTGATACGGGAGGCCCTCGTTTGATTCCCGTCGGTGGCAAAACATGTTTGTTAAGGAAGAAATTTCACTTCTAGTAGAAGAAGGCCTTTTTTTATGGCAGTGACACACACACACTAAAGGGAGATTCTATGGTACTCGACGAGCGGTGTGTGTGCGAAGATGTTGATTGACATGGTTGTTGAATAGCAGTATGATGTAATTTGGAGGAAACAGGTGTCCTTGGAGTGAGTTCAACAGCGATGCAGTGCATCAGACAAAGGAGTCCTTGCTAAGCGATGCTCTAGGTGTTTCCAGTTACCAAACGAACGGGTGCGCACTTGCCGTCTGTCGTAACTGTCTGACAGGCGTTGCTGAGGGCGGGATGAGGCGGGCAAAGTTCTGGGAGCGTCTGCCGTGAAAATATCTGCAAAACAAGAATATCTCGGCTACATGTCTGCGATGTTCCAGACTATCCAGATTCGGGGTCAACTCCGGGTCGCAGACGAGACGCACAGCTCTCTTCTGAATGGAATCCGGCTGCTGCCAGGTATGCTTTGGTGCGGCACCCCAAATGTGCCAGGACATCTTGCTGTCGAGGCACCCAGTAGTCCGATTGACGAGGATGAATGAATAGTCGAACCTGCCATAATCAATATAATCATGTCGCAGACCGCCGCATAGCTTTCATGGTAAACGTGGCTGCTTGGGTTTTTGCTGCATTGAACTGGAACACATTTCTGTCGCCCCAAGTTCAAACTTTATCCAAATCTTATTTAATTAGCTAGTAGGATTAATCAGGATCTTGAGACTGTGGCTGTGGTGTCAAATGCCCATGGCTTATTCTTAGATGCATCAAAGACTTAGCTAATGATATTTGGAAAAGATAGGCTATCTATTTCTAATAATTCTAATTTTGAAATCAAAGTCATTGGTAAGCTTTTGATCCCCGCTGAAACAGTGCCTAATCTTGGTTTGTATGTCGATGCTGATTTGAGATTTAACTCCCATGTCAAAAGTCTAATCAGAAAATCATTTTTTAAACTAAAACTTTTATATCTTCATAGGGAATCATTGTCTACCGTGCTGAGGCTCAGGTTGGTCGACTCTCTGGTTTTGTCGGGTCTGTCTTATTGCAGTGTGGTCTTTTGGCCAGCATTGGTGAAGCGGGATAAGGTTAGCCTGCAGAAGGTTCAGAATGCCTGTCTGAGATTTTCTTACAACCTGCGGAAATTTGATCACGTTTCTCGGAGTCTATCTAGTTCCGGATGGTTAAACATCGGAGAGCGATTTGAGCTCTGCTTGGCAAGTCTGGTTTATAGAATAAGTGGGACGGGAGTTCCAGGGTAGCTGCACGAGTTACTAATTAGAGGTACAGATGTTCACAGTCGTGATAAAAGACACCGAGAGCTCTTTTGTATCCCACGACACAACACAACCTTTTTTAAAAATTTTTTACCATATAATGCTGTGACTATTTTTAATTCTTTGCCGCCTGAGGTCGTGAACTCCGCTAATTCTTTTTCATTTGCACGCAATGGCATTGCGGTCATTGTGAAGGTCTATTATTTTATTTTAAATATGTAAATGTATCTATGTATTTATTTTTCTTTTCTTCTTAGGTACCTTTTTAGTTAATAGGTTTCTTACTAGTATTGTTTTGAGTTATTATTTATATAAATCATATTAATTCAGGGTGGTTGTAATCAGCAACTATGTTGGATACCGCCACCCTTCCTATAATTTGTACCATGAAACATAAATAAAGGCATTTTGTAATTGTTGTAATCTGCTCCTGTCTGCGGTGATGAGTCTCAGTCGATAGTCAAGGTTTTTCTGATCTTAAGTGGGATACATGAGTACTGTCATCTGCAAAACTGTAAAGAGGACTATGGGTTTCGGTCGGCAGGTCATTAATATGGATGAGGAACAGAGGTCTGAGGCACGCCCGCGGTAATGGTGAATTTGTCTGAGATGTGTCCATCAACAGCAATACGCATATGTCGATTCTTAAAGAAACTGACAAGGCAGCTGCAGAGAGGGGCTGGCAGTCCGAAGAACAGCAGTTTGTTGAACAATCCGTCATGTTAAACTATGTCGAATGCCTTCGAAATATCCAACGCAGTCGATCGATATTCTCCGCAGTTCTCAATTGCCCTACTACATATATGAGTGACAGCGGCCAATATATCTTCTGTCGATCTCTTTTTGTGAATGCCGTATTGGTTATCGCTAATTAATCTGTTGATCTCAAGGTACTTGAGTAGTTGTTGCTGATTGACTACAAATACCGTTAGTTCGTTGGCGCAGTGTTTTAACACGAGGGCGGGTATTCCGTCCGGTCCTGACGTCTTTCGTGTATCTAGTTCTTCGGCGATTTTACGAATATCACGGTGATGAAAATTAACTTCTGCTATGGTATTGTTGATGTTCGATAGGGTAGGCAGAGCCTTACCATGTGGGACGTTTGAGGAAGAGTGCGATGAAATCATTTTGGCGAGCATGGTTGCGTCTTCCTTGGCCGCAGTCGCCGTGATGCCGCGTTCGTCTATCAAAGGTGAGAGGCGTTTTTGTAAAGTTATTACTTATTGCATTTGCTGATTTTGCTGCCAGTACTTATAGGCATACTGTTTCCTACCTACAGCTCTTTCGCATCTTTTGTCGAACCAGGGCTTTCTTTTTGACGGTAACTTGATGGAATTTGAGTTGTATGCTTCCATTCCTGAGGATATTACTTGCGTAATCTCTTTGCAGCAGACTGACAGGTCATTAGTGCCAAAGCAGACGTAGTCGAGCCAAGGGATGTCTAGGTAGTACTCTCTTAGATCATTCCAGTTTGCGCAATTGTAATGCCATATTTTTCAAGGCAATGACGGATCTTTCTATGGGAGTGGCACTTCGCAAACCATGGTAATAAGTTTGTTGTCAGAAGTACCTAATAGCGAACCAACTGTAATTGTGTACTGGTCAGGATTTGTGGTTAGAAAAAGATCCATGAGGGCGACAAAATCGCCTCTCTCTGAGATCCGAGATGGTTCGTCTACAAGTTAAGTAACCAGCTGATGGCAATTGCTTCAGCTTCTCTACCTTCGTTGTCGGTTTTCTTGTGATCTATGAACCAGCTGGTGTTGTGGGCATTGAAATCACTCAGAATAATTATTTCTGAATTGGGATGATCAACGTGTATTGAATCAAAAGTGGTAGCTAGTGTTATGAAAAAGCATTTGTAGGCTGTATCGCTCGGTGGGTGATAGAGACAACATATGTACTTGGTTAATCCCTTGGCTCAAGGCAACATAACGTCAAGGTTGTTCGGTTCGAGTGTTTCCTCGCGATGGCACGAAAAGCCGCTTCGGACAAAAAGGAATATTCTGAACTTAGATCTAAATCGGGAGTGAAAGTCGTAACTAGGATAGGGATAGCTTACTGTTGTTGTGGTAGAACATGCAAACATGTAGGGGCATATTTGTTCTAGCCCTAAATATATGATAATATACCTACATTTTCGGGAATGTAGTCTTTATATAGTATCACAGAGTCACTCCTATGATGTGTAGTTCTAGAAATAGCGCCTTAAACACTACCATAACATTTTCCAATGCACTAGTAAATTGCTCGACTGCCAGAGCTTACACAGGGTGCTAATTTAAAAGCTTATCATCTCCTATAACTTCAAATATAAACTTTCAAAGGACAGATATATGTCAACAGTATTATCTACGGAGAAATACATAAATAAAAAGGAAAATAATATGAACATCTTTCAAACAACCTTCAACTAATTTAAATACTGTTGCTAAGGCTATATAAATAGGTTCTTGTATATGTTATCTTTGGTGGTCTGTGTCTATTTTTGATGAATTAGTGACAAGAAACCTAATCTTCATTTAAGGATTTTTATCTGTCAGACTGGGAAAGTCACATGGAATAGCGGTTAAATACTCCTATAAAACCATCGTTAGAAACCTAACACCTTGAATTGAGCTAAATATTTAACAGTATTCAATGAATGTTTTCATGAATTTAATATTCCTAAAGAAAAAACTTATATTTTCTTTTAAAATAGTCTATATGGCTAAATACCATTAAATTATATTATCTTCTAGTTCCAAAGTGGTTTTAATATCTCTAATTAAACTTAAAATGTTATCTCTAATGTAACAATTTGTAAATTAGATTTTTTTTCATTAGATTATTCTCTGATTTAACCACTTTAATCAAACTTCTATCTTTTAGGGATAAACTACTAAGTATTTTTACAATTTATAGTAATTTTTGCTATTGGTGCTGTACTGGGCATCGTTACATTGTTCAAAATGCCTGTGTAGCCACATTTTGGGTCACTTCACCATTAAATTGTAAAGTATTAGAGGGATTACTCTTTATAAAATGATATTCTCAATTTGGGGGTTATCAATGTCTTTATATTATATTATAAATTTTTGATATTATTGCAAGATTAAATTAAGCAATAAGTGGTTAAATAAAGCTTTATCTTCCTTTCCTTTCGCATAAGTAATTAAGCTCAAGTAATTAATAATTAACTGTGGATTTGGTGTTGAATTGCTGTGCTGACCACAGGCTCAACGAATGAATTGTGTCTAGTTTTTTAGACGTTTGACATTTTTTCTGCTTTGGTTTACCTTTTCCTTATTAGCTGTTTGCTAGCTTGCTTATGGTGCTCATCTTTCTCGCACCTTACCTTACATAACCAACCACTTGTGAGAAGTATTCAGTGGATATGGTTGGTGTAGCTCCAATTATACGCCCACCATAGTCTACATTGGATAGTTGAGAATGTGATAGCATTCGTTCTGATCTGAGAGCTAAAGGACACAGATGAGCCTAATTTATTTTTATTTTTATTCCATCGTACGTGAACATTCTAATGTAATAATGAATTTAAATTATTGGTAATAGTTATTTACAATATTAGTGTTGTAAAGATTCATATTACAACACGAGATGTTAAAGTTGTCAAACGAGGCGTCAGCCGAGTTTGATAAAACATCGAGTGTAGTAATATGAATTTACAACAAGAATATTGTACAAAATGTTATCTACTTTCATCTATGAATAAAAATATTTGGCAAAACGCATTTTTAATCAAGTTTTTTATGTTAGCTTTCGCATGGTTACTGTTTCGCATGGTTACTGTCGAAACCTTGTCAAACAAATCCAAAGATATAAAAAGAGCTTTTCAAAATGAGCGATTCTGATGGATGTTTACCCTCTGATACAGAAGCAGCGGCCAACGAAGCGATCTCATGTCTAGTTCCGTCAAAATCCAAGGCGCGGTATGAGTTGGAGTATCAGAAGTTTGAAGATTGGTGCAAAGCTAACAAAATAAAGGAGGTGTCTGAGAAAATCCTTTTGGGTTATTTTTCCGGAAAGCAACGCTCCCAGAAACCATCTACACTATGGACTTACTCAATGTTGAGAACTATGATGTCAGTCAAGAAAAATCAAGATATAAGCAGATTTTCTCAACTAATCGCATTTTTGAAAAGAAGTTCAGAGGGTTACAAAGCCAAAAAGTCCAAAGTTTTTACAAAGGAAGACGTATGTAAGTTTCTTAGTACTGCAGATGATGAAACATATTTACTTATGAAGGTTGTTATGCTAATCGGCATTTTTGGGGCTTGTCGGCGCGAAGAACTAACTAAGTTAATGTTGGATCATATTTAATACAATGATTTGTATATAAAAATTGTGATTCCATGCTCGAAAACCAAAATTATCCGAGAATTTGTTATAACAGAAGGAAATGTGACAGGTATCACCTGTTTAAGTATTTTTCGAAAATATGCTAAACTTCGTCCTCTTAATGCAACTCACAGGCGGTTTTTTGTATTCTACGGAAAAGTAAAATGTACCTCCCAGCCTGTTAGAAGTTAAGTAAGCAGCTGATGGTAATTGCTTCAGCTTCTCTACCTTCGTTGTTGGTTTTCTGGTGATCTCTGAACCAGTTGATATTGTGGGCATTAAAATCACTCAGAACGATTATTTCTGAATTGGGGTGACCAACCTGTGTTGAATCAAAAGTGGTAGCTAATGTTGTGAAAAAGCTTTTGTAGGTTGTACCGCTCGGAGGGCGACAGAGACAACATATGTACTTGGTTAATCCCTTGGCTCAAGGCCACATGACGTCAAGGTTGTTCGGTTCGAGTGTTTCCTCACGATGGCACGAAAAGCCGCTTCGGACAAAAAGGCATATTCCAAAATTAGATCTAAATCGGAAGTGTAAGTCGTAACCAGGATAGGGGTAGCTTACTGTTGGTGTTGTAGAACATGCAAACATGTAGGGGCATATTAGTTCTAGCCCTAAATATACCATAAAATACCTACATTTTCGCGAATATAGTCTTTATATAGTATCACAGAGTCATGTGATATGATGTGCAGTTCGAGAAATAGCGCCTTAAACACTACCATCACATTTTCAAACGCACTAGTCATTTGCTCGACTGCCAGAGCTTACACCGGATGCTAATATAAAAGCTTATCATCTCCTCTCACTTCAAATATAAACTTATATATAAAGCACAGATAGATGTCAACAGTATTATCTAGGGAGAAATACATAAATAAAAAGAAAAATAATATGAACATCTTTCAAACAACCTTCAACTAATTTAAATATTGTTGACGTGTTTCAGTAATTTTTTTAGCAATCTTAGTTTCTAAGAAATTAAGAGTGGGAAGTTTCCAAATATAAATCTTGTACAAAAAAACAGTTTTAAGACCTTTTATAAAGGCTCCGAATAATTTGGCTCAGAGACAAATCAAGTATAAAATAATTTTTAATTCGCATGGTTGAATTTCATTTAATGTTTAAATTGCATTAAGAAAGATATCGCAAGGTTGAATTAGAAATAACAAGTAATCAAGTCTTAAAAGCCCGTCGTGCATAATCTTGTTAAATAAAAACAGGATTCTAAGAGGGTGTTTATCCTGAAAAAATTTAGAAAGCATTCTCAAAAGCCCAGTAATTGGCGAAATTTGAAGCATTCGGCCTTCTTTATTAGCCCCAAGATGAACAAAAAATATATATACATTTTGTCGCATTGAGAAATCTGAAATAAAATCTGTTTAAAGGAAAAATGAGAGGAGTTCAAAGGAAATAATTTTCAAATTAGAAAATAGACTGAAGTTTATATTTACTTGATTTGATGTGACTATGTTAGAAAAATTATGAGTATTGTCGAAAGAAGGTGCTTTTTCGTTTAAAATAATTGCTTCGTGACATACCCAGTTTTATGATTGGATAAATTCATAGATTGATCAAAAATATTCAGTGATTGTTTTTTCGACTTCACATTGCAACAGCTCAGGAAATATGCGTTATCTTTGATAATTTGAAGATTATTAGGTCTAAAAATAAAGGCGTTAGAGGTGCTCCAAAATATAAAGAAAAAACCTGTACATATAAAGTATCTTAATTCACTGAAGGTTGCAATAACCTTCTACCTGAGCTGCATACCAATTTTCTTGTTCATTTAACAATAGCCTAATGTTTTATATGACATTTTATTGTTGTCATATTTTAACGTTGCTCTAAATTAAATATCAGTATCTTAATTTTGTTCTATATTTCATCAATATTGTTACGTATACCAAATAGTGTAGGTCTTGAGATTGATGGTGTACTTTAAATTGTTTACAGGACGGCTTGCATCACTTTGTATAAAACACATTTACCGTTACCATAAGCATTTTACATGTATAACGTGACACACGCCTTGGATGGCGTGCAGGTTATGTAGCTCAGATTTCGGATCGATCTACGACAAATGAGAAGAGATGATAAAGAAGGCACTTCAGTTAGAAACAATAATAATGTCTATAAATTTACACTGTACTCAATTACTAAGGTACGCATGTTTTTTTTTGATCAAAATATACTTTTAATTTGTTTATAGGTTTTTGATCACTATTTTATAATACAGTTTTTGTAAGAGTTGTGCTGTATTTTATTTACGGTTAGCTGCCACTTAATTCCACTCAGAATTTACACCGCACTCTAACTACTTGACAGATTCTCCTTTGACATTATCGTTCTTAGAACATTGACAAATTTGTCGTAGAATAGACTTTTACTACTGTAAGTGGGTAACCCTAAGTCCAGGCACATGTGTGCTGCAAAACTCTGGTTTATGTAGGAATAAGAATCTTTTGGTCTCTTGCAGATTTTCAACACGTGGTTCATAATCCAAGTGTCATCCAAAATCCTCACACTGCTAAGCATCTATATCTTTGTAAAACTTTTTGATTCTTGATTGAAGATAGTTTCCCAGGGTAACCCAGTCTAAGTCCCTATAGAGGACTACGAATGTACTATCGGTCGTCTGTAACTCCCCTCACGGCGGCGTTCTCCATTGAAATTAGTTTTTTGAGTTGAGATTTGGCAACGTTGTCCCAAATGGGCGAGACATTTGCTATTTAAGATCTAATAACTGCCTTTAAAATGTTAATTAAATGAAGAGTAAAGGCTGTGTGCACATACGAAACATAGTAATGAAACAATCTTTGTATATCATGCAAATTTTAATCCAAAGGCACTTCTGTAAAGAGCGTAACAGAGCGCTTTCGGCCGTCGCCATCATCAGTGTTACCTGAAAGTAAGAAAAGAACCCCTTGTCAGTGGAGAGTCAAAGAATGTTGTTGAGTTGAGACAATAGTTGTTTTTGGTAAAAAAATTTATGAGATGAATACTGTTGCGCTCAGTAATAAATTTGTTGAGATTAGAAAAATGTTTATTACAAAAAAGAGGGGGTTAGCTAAAGTTATTAATTAAGAATAATGATTTTTGTATCATTTTTGTGCGTAAAAAAATGGTGGACTTCTTTTGCTTACTTGTCAGTAGACAAAGGACATATCCATGGATCAAACACACAACAAAAATCGACAATGGTCACAATTAAATATCACACATTGTACGTCACATTTTGAGAAATGGTTCACATAATTTAGATTAAAATAGGGCATATTAAAAACAAAAGCATGGTGCCAAGACCCACGCTTTTGGATGGCACATGGAATGTGTCGACTGTCGCTATTGACAGTCTTGACAGGCAGACTGATGACGCTTATACGCCGAAAAACGGCGGTAATTTTGAATTTTAAAGTTTTAAAAAACAAGTATTAAGTTGAGAGATATAATTAAAGTTACTGCAGTGGTCTAAAGTTAACCAAAAGTACAAAAGGAGTTGCTAATATGCCAGATGATACTAACCAAATGCCACAATATGTATTAAATGGCTAATTTACAAGTGTATACTTGAAAATTCGGTTGAATGTTTAAGTGGTGGCTTGAGAGTTGGTTTGGAAGGAAGAAAATGCTTGATCAAGTGAAAATAGAGGACCAACTTAGAGATGAGGCTAGCCTAAGCTAACTCAACTCGACGGATAGAACGGAAAAGAAAGGAGATGACAATAACCTGAGTTAACTCAACTCCTAGAGGACTAACTTAAGAAGGGATGAATTTAGCCTAAGCTAAATCAACTTGAAAGATAGAGAAAGAAGAGGAAGAAAGATGAAAAATAAAAACAAAATAAAATTAAATTAAATTACATTTCTGTAGTAAAAATAGGAGACATAATTTGAAATAGAAAAGCTTGATCAAGCGGCCCTCCCAACCTCCAAGTGTATGGGCGAAAAGTTAATTCAGTCGAGAAGCCTTCTGTGTAATGGAATGTAAGAACTGTTAAGATTGACCTGAGTGTTGAGGCAATGGTTGTTTGTACGCAGCTCGTTGTGGATCTCGATGTCCTCCATGAAATCCAGCCTATTGAAGTTTTTTGATGAAATGTTATGCAAGATCTTTGAATCGGAATGAGGACTAAAGTTGTGGTTATGATTTCGCAAATGTTCTCCGAAAGCAGAATTGTTTCTGTTCAAATGTTCGTTGATACGGACTTTCAATGGTCTACATGTCCTTCCTATGTAGGTGCACTCGCAAGAGTTGCACGACAACTTATAAATACCACTTTTTGAGAAAATATCTATTTTCACTTCATCAAGTATTTTCTTTCTTCCAAACCAACTTTCAAGCCACCACTTAAACATTCAACCGAATTTTCAAGTATTCACTTGTAAATTAGCCATTTAATACGTGTTATGACATTTGGTTAGTCTCATGTGGCATAGTAGCAACTCCTTTTGTACTTTAGGTTAACTTTAGACCATTGCAGTAACTTTATTTAATTTTATCTCTCAACTTAATACTTGTTTTTTAAAACTCTTAAAATTCAAAATTACTGCTATTTTTCGGGGTATAAGCTGCCTGTCAAGACTGTCAATAGCGACAGTCGACACATTCGATGTGTCATCCAAAAGCGTGGGTCTTGGTATAATGCTTTTGATTTTATTTTGCTCTATTCTGCCGTGATTAGCGAAAACGCGGCATCTGCAAAATTCTTTAAAAATTAGATATTGGTATCTCCGTTAATGTTATTTCAAATTCTTTCATTATAACTTAGCTAAAACGCCGCAAACATTACCAGAAATTAATAAACTGGTTATTATTTTGCGGTATCTGAAACAAATTTCCATTCGAACTTAGAAATAACGCGGCATAGCTTGCTAGCTTAGGAAAACCGCCGCAACTCAGCCCCTGATGCGGCGTTTCTTTTAAGCATGGGTCATTTGCGGCGTTAATGCTAAACTTAGTCGCCGTTTTTACTTGTGTACACTGGGATATAAACCAAGTAATGATAGATTCGTTAATGAAGTTCTTTTTAAAACACAGAAAAGTAGCATTACACCAGTAGCAGATAAACGTGGTAAAAGCCAACCAATAAATTTTATCCCTAAAAATGAAATTAATGAACATATAGAATCTTTCAATCCCGTTATATCGCAATATCGTCGTGAGCATGCGCCAAATGTCAGATATTTGCCCAGCGATATAACAATAAAATGCATGCACGCTGATTTACTGGAAAAATTTCCGACAATTAACGTTTCATATAACTTGTATCGATGCGAAGTTAAGAAAAAAATATATCCTTTACAAAACTCGGCCATGAAGAGTGTGAGCATTGTGAAGGTATGAAATTGCACAACCACAAAGAGGATCAGCTTCAACTTGAGAGTTGCGACATATGTAGATTTTGGAAGGAACACATAGATTTGGCTAAATGGTCCCGAGAACTTTATCGTCAGCACGTTGCTGAAAATTCTATAATAAACACACACTTTTCAGCAGATCTTCAGAAAGTCATAATGTTGCCAAGGGTTGACTCATTTAAAAAAGTTTTGTTCGTAAAAAGACTGTCGGTGTACAATGAAAGTTTTGTCCCTTTGGAAGCTGCTACCAGTACCAGTAACCAATCTAAGCCATATGCAGTTTTCTGGCATGAGGGAATTAGTGGAAGATGTCACGAAGACCTCATAAGTGCATTTTACGCGTTTTTCAGAAAACATAGAGATTCCAAATCTGTCACTCTTTGGCTCGACAATTGTTCGAGCCAAAACAAAATCTGGTGTTTTGCAAGTTTTCTTATTTACTTAGTTAATTCCAGCGATATCACTGCTAATGAAATTAACATTCATTATTTCGAGCCCGGCCACACGTTTATGTCGGCGGATAGCTTCCACCATCAGGTGGAACTATTCCTCAAAAGACAAGGCAAAACGTACCATTTCGGTGATTTTGTTGAGGCAGTTTCAACCGCAAATAAGGGTAGGGTTGATGTAAAAGAAATGGCAGAAAACGACTTTTATAATTTGAAGTACTACGTTTCACAGACATAGTCCAATTCACAGCAATCATGGGGGCGTATCACCTTATTTATAAGGTTTTGTACGATAATATGGAACCTTTGAATTGCTTTGACTTTTTACAAGTTAAAGCAGCAAAACCAAATTGAATAAAGCTTCCAGAATGCTTAACGAAGCCATGCGGATTCCCAAGAGAGAAAAGGGACAATATCTTAAAAAAATTTAATGAGGTTTTGCCAGAAAACCTGAAGACGTTTTGCCTAAATATTTCAACTTCTGATTAACTTCCTTTT